>DF359053.1:256-18952 GCA_000787875.1 Solanum virginianum
ATCCGAACCAACCCGGTCCATGAATACCCCTAGCCGAGGTTATGCTGTGTAATTATATAAAATATAGTTATTTGATCATATTAAATTTCAAGCCTTGATTATTTATGAAAATTTCCCTATTTATTTAGAATTTTATATTAAATTTCTTTTTCTCCTCCTCTTTCCTTGCACCTCTCCCTCTCTCCCTTCCGTCTCTCTCCTTCTCTCGCTCTTCTCTCCCTCTAAAATTGTCCTTAAATCTTTTTTGCTTTTGTCTTTCCAAATCAAATCATATTCAAATATTGCAAATAAAAGAACGTGACATTATCACTATTTCACCAATATCCCACAAAAAGCCTAAAACTGGGGACTTATATTTTCTTTAATAGTAAATCAAAACAAATTTCACAATCATTAAGTTTAGGGAATATTAAAGTGTGGTGATCACTGGAAAGTAGACAATTGATACACGTATATAATCTTGTTGATTTCGAAGAATTTATTCATGGTAAGTAAAATGTATCAGATGTATATCCAATAAATTAAAAACATGTATCAAATGTATCCGACTCTCCTTCTCTTTAGAATCTTTTTTATTCTTCGATTATTCTTAAACTTGTACATCTATTAGTATTATATTTATGTCTGAATGATAATTGATACATATGTATATTATGTATTTATATATGTTTCAGTGTCAAAAGTACTATATACATGTATATGTGTATCTGTGTTTGGTGGATGATTAATACATATTTTAAAGATAATATGTATATTTATGTATATGTGTTAGTTGATATTTGATACAAATTCATATCTGTGTATCTATGTCATAGTTTCAAAGATAATATGTGTATTTCTGTGCGAGATTGGGGGGCAAGAGAGAGAAAAAAGGCAAACGAAATTAGTGAGAGATGAGATATGCACAAATGGTATCAATCTGGATGTTGTATTTCATTATATCTAAGATACATCCTTGGATCATGTTGTATATAACCTGTTTCTAACATCTCTCTTCTCTCTCTTGAGATCACTGTCACTTTTCCATTTTAATATATTACTATGCATTATAATTAGGTAACTATATATCTATTACCCATAGATAATTAAGATACAAGCGATAATTATTTATTAAAAAAACACATAACTTAAGTATACGTAGCTAGTATATTTAAAATACATGGCTATAGTTTTTATTGGGATAATTTAAATATATATAATAAACTAATTATAATAAATATAATTATCTTTTATTTACATAAAAAAAAGCCCAAAATCGTAGAGAATATACATGATTATATAACTTGCCAAAAAGTCATAGAAAGTATATATTGACTATACAACGTAGATTACTTATACATGTGAATATAATCATGATACACTCAAAAACTAGATATAACTTGACTATACATGAAGTATACACTGACTATATATGCTTATACAGAGAATGACTATTTTTTTAAATAAATATTTCGACCGAACGGCCATACATTATAATTATCCTTTTATTATTAGCTAATATAACTATACTTAAAATTTTATAGTCAATTTTTTTCTCTCATTTGCATCTCTCCTCTCTTGTTGTCCCCTCAATTTCTCTATTTCATTTATCTCTCTTTCCCCTCTTCCTTTCTGAAATTGTCATTAATCTTTTTTCTTGTATTTCTGTAATTTTTCCTTCTTTTTCTTTTATCTTTCAGAATCAAAACAGACTCAAGTATTGCAACTTGAAGTATATGAAATTGTCGTTATTTTATCAATATCCCACACAAAGTGTAGAGCTGGGGACTTACACTTTTTTAATTCTAATTTTTGAAACATGTGTTGCACGTTTAACTTTTACTATTGTAAAGAACAATTTCCTTCTTGAATTAATACCATCGTATCTTCTAAAAAAATAGTGTATCACAAAATTAATATAACATATATTATTATACACATTATTAAAATAATTATTGTACACATAATTAAAATAAAATTCAAGTCACATTGAAGTAGTAAATAGAATTTGAACTTGTTCAAAGAAAAAGTAATAGTATTATCTTATGTTGTGCAAAACTAAGTAAATAAGAGGTCAATAGCTATAGCTTTTTGTGTAGTCTAATAGAAGAGGAGAAGGAATAAACTAATAAGAAATTTGATATTATGTGGTGACGTTTATAAATTGCAAAGAATATGAAAAAGATAAAGAATTTAATAGAGATTGAAGCTCAACAAACCAAATAAATAAATAAATGTTATACTATAAATTTTGATATTATAACTGATAATTTTAAAAAGTTGCACGCTAACATCCTAAAATAATTACTGCAGATAGAGATAGTACTCCCTGTTCAATACTTTAGTGCAATTGAATTAAATATACGATTGATAGAAAACAAACGGTTTAGTTTCCAAAATGTAAATTATCGATGAATATTAATAAACTGTCAATTAAATGATTAGGACAAAGTGATCATTTTTAATATGATTAGGGTATTTTCGTAATTCAACTTTCAACTATGGAACTTCTCACTTTTCGTATAATATGATGATAATATGATATAGTAAGGCCACACAAATTTCACAATCATCAAGTTTAGGGTATATTCAGTATGGCGATCCCAGAAATGTAGATAATTGATACATGCATTTAATCGTCTTGATTTTGAAGAATTCATTCATGGTAAAGTGGAGATGATCAGAATACTATTAAATGTATCAGATATACATTAAAAAGATTAAAAATATGTATCAAATGTAATCGAATTTTCTTTGCTTTTGAATCTTTCTTTTTCTTTAATTATTCTTAAGCTTGTACATTTGCGTATTTGCGTTTGGTTGATGATTGATACTTATGTTGTCACATCGCGGGAGGGTACCTTTGGCGTGGCTGACACTTGAAGAACCATTGCTAATTCCCCAAGACAATCACCTGGCCTCATCGTCACCTCAACTCGACAGCAGAAGAAAGAACTCAGAATATAAAGACCACATACACAAGAAAGAAAATAAAATGTATAACTCTGCTGTATCATAATTGCAAATGAGATAAATCTAAATACATCAGTACTCAAATACTCTTTTACTCAAGGTCTATGACGCCTCTACTCAACAATCTAGATGGTATCATGACAGGCCATGAACACCCCAAATCAAAGAAAAGAAAATACTAGATCAATTCGAAGAAGAAGGGCTCCTCCGAAAAGCAAGGAGGGCTCACCAACTCTAGGAAAATGCACTGAATCAGACCTCAATAATGCGCGGGCTGAAGTCATCTATCACCTGTATCTGCATCATGAAAAGATGCAGGCACAAATGGACGTCAGTGTATAGAATATACTGGTATGTAAAATAGCTCAAGAAAGTAAAGCTCAACTCACTTATCTTAGCTCAACAACTCACACTCGACTCAGTACATGCAAATTTAAAGTAAATCATGCTTTTAAAATATACTCAATAGACTTAGTTTGAAATATCATGCTCAATCAGTGTACTTAGAAGTTTCTCTTAACCAACATTCACATCCCATCACCTTTAATTTGGTGATGCACAACGAAAGCGACGTCGTTGTCACGCCTGTCCTAAATGTGCACGGTAAAGGATAATTAACTCTCTCTCGGATCTATAATAAATGTCCACTTGCGGGACAAGACTCTCTAGAACGAGCTATATGGCTATCATACACTGGCAATGTAGTTCTGTGGGTTAAAGTAGATGTTTACTCGTTCCCCGTTCAATGCTCGATACTCCTCCCAAGACTAAAACATGCTCAACTCATCAATCAACTCAGCAATCAACTCAATCCTCAATGCTCAATCAATCAACTCAAAAGTCAAACCTCATCAGATTATCTCATCTCAACTCACCTCAGTTACTCATCAACTCATTCAATCAATGCAATTCATCAAATTCACTCAGATTCAAATGGTCATTTAGACTCACTAAATTTGACGCATCATGTAGGGCAAACAAGGTAATCATATATAGTAATGTATGTGACTCAATGCAACATGCTTTTCATACTCAATTTACTCAACTCAAATACTCAATGGTATGCATAGAATTTCATAAAATCATGTGATTTAGGGCTCATGCTATCAAGTATAAAATTTTACCTTAATTTCATATATAAACATTATGTAATAAAGTAAATACCTCATACAATATCAAGAGAACTCGTAACTATACAAAAATTTAATAATTGGATCATAGACTTTCCCAAATATAAACTTCTTTTTTAAATCTTGACTCATGAAGATGAAGGGATGTGTGGAAGAAGGTACTCCACACTTTGGTAAGTCTTACATACTTGGAAATAGAAGAAACATTCAAACTTCAATCGATCATCGCACTTGAGTTAGAAACCCTTGCGCTTCTCCCTCCTCTAGTGTTCTCAAGAAAGCCCTATGTGTGAATAAGGTGGAAAACTATACTTAGGGTTGTATTTCAGGACTTAAATTAAGTCCAAAACATCCAAAGATTGAATTAAAAGAATCGCAATAGACAAAAATATCCCTCTTAAAAACTGTTGCCTGGGTCTATGAGACCCTGTCTATGAGTCGTAGAGCATTCTACATGCCGTAGACCATCTCTCATAAACTAGGTGTCTGAAAATCTGAGTCCAAGGATTGAATTAAAAGGAATCGTAATAGACAAAAATATCCCTCTTAAAAATTATTGCCTGGGTCTACGAGACCCTGTCTATGAGTCGTAGAGCATTCTACATGTCGTAGACCATCTCTCGTAAACTAGGTGTCTGAAGATCTAAGTTACTGGAAATTAGCACGAAACCTCTCTCTATGATTTGTAAAACATTCTATGGGTCGTAAACTCCTCTCGTGAATAAAATGGTTCTGAAACTTGAGTTACTGAAATTTGTCATGAAACCTCCTCTATGAGTCGTGACATACTTTACGTGTTGTACACCATTTTGTATATAGGCCTCAAACTTAGAAAATTTCACCAAGTCATCTAGAGTTTCAAGATGTCATGCCCCGGAGGGTACCATAGACGTAATTGGCACTCGAAGACTATTGCTAGCCCCCAAGCGAACCACCTAGTGTCATCGCATTCGTTGAAATAATTCATTTGCGGAAGATATTAAGAAATTAAAAAGGCTATCAGTGGCCTATAAGACTAACACAATCACTATCACATAGAGTACGAAGGAAAGAGCAGCTCAATTTCAATAGAGAATAGGGAAAATAATCTCAATATCAACTATCATCTGTCTATGTCTATGAAGCCTCTATAGCTATCATCTAAGAAGGTACCATGACAGACCATGGCTACCACAGTCCAATGAAATAACTAAAAATAGACAAAAAGATAAATTTATCCTCCGAAAGCAAGGGAGGACTCACCAAGTATCTGTCTGGGGATTTGTGAACCTCAACAATTAGCCTACTGAAGTCCTCAGTTTACAGAATCTGCATCATAAAATGATGCAGCGCCAAAAGGGCGTTAGTACGTGAAATGTACTGTATGTAAAATGGGCTAAAGTAAATAATATGGCTATGCAATATAAAATGACATCATCTCATTAATCACTCAACCTCAACTCAGAGTAAGAACAAGACTCTATCACATCACCATCCATCAAGACATCATATAATCACATTGATCTCAGAGTACTATCAACATGAAATATATCTGGGAGTTTCTATAACCGACAATCAACACCTATGATCCGGTGATAATACAATAAAGAGATGTCGTTGCCACATCCATTTAGTACCTTGTCGGGGTAAAGAACGAGTCTATCGGGGATCCCACAGAAGTCTATCAAGTCCTCTACGGGATAAAGGAAACATCCACTTTCACAGTCTAATCTTCTCCTACGATGGCCACGTAGTTAATGAGTGCGAGTGGAACTCACTCTTACCCATTTCGGTGCTAATACTCCTCCCATGACTCGACTTGCTCATAAACTGTCTATCAATCAAGAAATTCTATCACCTAGCCTCTACGAGTAGGAACACTCACCTCACTCATCATCTATCAACTCATAGAGTAGGATTATTTCTTTCAAAGTTATAGTTCAATCTCATTTAGACTTTAAGAACACTCCCATCATCAAATTCAGCCATTAATACACTTATCTCAAGACCAAGACCATAGCAATCATGCATACATACATAACCCAGGCTCTAGACCTCAACCCCTTGGTTCATTCAATTAATCTTTAACAATTAAACATATATAGGTTATAAAGTAACTCAATAAATCAGTTTAACAAATAGTTGCATCACCTAATCATACACTAATACATGTAATCAGTTATTTAAAAGCATGATGATCATCACTTTAAGAAAAATATGTAAACATTAAGATAGTTTTCAAGATTTCATTCAATAAATCACAACAAGACCCATTACATTCTACTATTTTACCCCAACTCAATCATGAGGGCACATGGGAGGACAATCTCATGTTCTGAGTAGCCTTTACATACTTGGGATGAAAGAATTCTCAACTTTTCTTCAAGAACTTAGACATGGACTTGAAACCCTCAGCTCTTTCTTCTTCTCCTTCTCTTAAAGTGTACGTTTAGACTTAGGAAAAATATGGGTTTTGAACCCTCAATCGATAATATACGACCTTAAGAGTACATTTTAGAACTTAGAATAGAGTGGAAAATGACCAAAAGGCCCTTCCCCAATTAAAAGAAAAAAAAATTAAAATTGGTACACTAGTCTGCGACGCGCCAGGGGCGCGGACCTGTGTATTTCGCGATTTTTTTCCAAAATTCAATTCCTATTAAAAAATTTTAAAAAAATTACTAAGTGTCTCTCCGTGTCCCCTCTGCATCGCGCCAGGGGCGCGAACAGACATTATTTTTACATTAATTAGTGAAAATTATTTTTCGATTCGTTTGCTTTTAAATCAGGTCGAGATCATTTTCCCACTCAATTTTCTACATTGATCGGAAATTTGATCATGTATTTCTCATCGGAGCTTTGGAATATGCGTTGTGTGAACGATTACATTTTTGGGGCATTTTGGTAATTTTACGGGATGTTATATCATCTCCCCCTTGGGATCATTCATCCTCGAATGATGAGTAAAAGTAGAATTAAAGCACGAGTGACCTCAAAACTCATATAATTCCTCACTCGAGAACTCTCGAACCCTCAACTATCCATCACTTATCTATCTCTATCTTAGACTTGGGAATAGAATCAGATTAAGACATCAACTTAAAGAAGGACATTCAATAGCATTAAATGTAAAGACATTACCTTCGATATCATCTTCATCCGTCACGAATAGGTGCAGGTATTTGAGTTTTATCGCTTCCTCAGCTTTCCACGTAGCTTCCTCAACAAATTGATTCCACCACAGAACTTTGACGGAGTCTATCTCTTTATTCCTCAGCTTACGAACTTGACGATCAAGGATTTGGACTGGAATTTCTTCGTAAGATAAGCGTTCCTTCACTCCCGTACTTTCAATAGGGATTGCCAAATCAGGATCTCCCAAACACTTCTTTAGCATTGACACATGAAAAATCGGGTGAACTCCATCTAACTCGAAAGGCAAGTCCAACTCATAAGTAATCTTCCTAATCCTCCTCACAATCTGATATAGTCCAATATAACATAGACTCAATTTCCCCTTCTTACCAAACCTCATGATACCCTTTATGGGTGACACCTTCAAGTACACCCAATCACCCACCTAAAACTCCAAGATGCCTCATAAGGGGCCATCTGAATGCTGGCATGGTAGCTATTGTTGTACGCGAACTCAATCAATGGTAGACGATCATCCCAATTTTTGTTGAAGTCAATGACATACGCTCTCAACATATCTTTCAAGGTCTGAATGGTGTGCTCTGCCTGTCCATCTGTCTGAGGGTGAAAAGTTGTGCTCAGATTCACTTTCGTACCCAATCCTTTCTGAAAAGATCTCCAAAATTAAGAGGTGAATTGAGCTCCTCTGTCTGAGATAATGGACAATGGAACCCCATGTAACCTCATAATCTCCCGAATGTATAATCGAACATACTCTTCAGCCGTATTAGTTGTCTTGGCTGCCAAAAAGTGGACTGATTTAGGCATTCTGTCAACAATCACTCATATCGAATCATACTGCTTTCGGAATCTTGGTAAGTCAGTAATGAAATCCATGTTGATCATCATCCACTTCCACTCAGGAATTTCAAAGTTCTGATCTAGTAGGAAATTGAAACTTAACAATCCAGGTTCTATAGTCAACAAAAGCATAACAGGCATGAAGTCAATCCATGCCAAGTATCACATCACCCACATGGTCTCTGATGTTCAACCTTGACCTATTGACAATTAGGACACTTAGAGACAAATTCAGCAATGTCTTTCTTCATCTCATTCCACTAATAGACTTCCCACAAGTCGTGATACATCTTAGTGGAACCAGGATGGATGGGATAGGGTCTTGGTCTTGCTTTTCTTTCACTTCTGACACTAAGGATGAAACAAAACTATTCTGAACATTGATCCCGCCTTCATTGTTCTCCTCAAGTTGTATTCTCGGTCGAGTCAATCTATGTACTTCCTATGCTCATTCTCTCTTCCCGTCCTCCACATGGGCAGTGCTACCCATAAACATCCTTCTAAGAGCATCAACAATAATTAGCCTTACCTAGGTGGTAGAAAATGCTCATGTCATAATCCTTGAGCAACTCCAACCACCTTTTTTGTCAAAGGTTGAGCTCTTTTTGGCTGAACATGTATTGCAAGCTCTTATGGTCAGTAAACATGTCCGCATGCACCCCATATAAATAATAACGCCAAATTTTAAGTGCATATACTACCGCAACCAACTCGAGATCATGAATTGGATAATTCTTCTCATGGATCTTAAGTTATTTGGAAGCATAAGCTATCACTTTCCCCCTCTGCATCAACACACAACCCAGTCCAACTCTGGATGCATAGCAGTAGATCACGAAGTCTCCCATCCCGTCGGGCAAAGTCAAAACTGGGGCTATAGTTAATCTAGTCTTCAACTCTTAGAAACTCCTTTTACTTTTCTCAGACCACTGAAACTTGGCCTTATTCTGAGTTAGATGGTGCTGACAGAGAAGAGAAGCCTTCAATAAATCTGCGATAGTAGCCTGCTAAACCCAAGAAGCTTCTTATTTCCATCGGAGAAGTTGGTTTAGGCTAGTTCTTAACCGCTTCAATTTTCTGAGTATCTACCTGAATACTATCTCCCGAAATAACATGGCCTAGAAAGGCCACAGACTCGAGCCAAAACTCACTTTGAGAATTTTGGATACAACTTATGATCTTTGAGGGTTTGTAAAACCACTCTAAGGTGATTCGCATACTTCTTTTCATCCTTTGAATATACCAGAATGTCATCAATAAGTACGATCACAAACATATCGAGATACAGTCTGCATACCCTGTTCATCAAATCCATAAAAGCCGCAGGTGCATTTGTCAACCCAAAGGACATGACCAAGAACTCAAATGGTCATACCGTATCCTAAAGGTTGTCTTTGGAATATCAGTTTTCCTCACTTTCAGCTGATGGTAACCCAATCTAAGGCCTATCTTGGAGAAACAAGTAGCACCCTGAAGTTGGTCAAATAGATCATCTATCCTGGGAAGAGGATACTTATTCTTTATGGTGACCTTGTTCAGTTGTCGGTAGTCTATGCACATTCTAAGAGACCAATCTTTCTTACGCATGAATAGGACAAATGCACCCTGAAGTGAGACACTAGGCCTTATAAAACCTTTCTCTAACAAGTCTTTCAATTGTTCTTTCAATTCTTTCAACTCTGCAGGGGCTATTCTGTAAGGTGGAATTGAAATGTGTTGGGTCTCGAGAAGAACATCAATCCCAAAGTCAATCTCCTTATCAGGAGGGACTCCAGATAGATCATCGTAAAACACCTCAGGAAACTTATTCACAATCGGGACTGACTCAAAAGTAGAAGATTCAGCATCATCAGACTTAACTTGCACGAGGTGGTAAATACAACCCTTGGAGATCAACTTTCTGGCTCTAAGATAAGAGATAAACTTGTCCTTAGGTGCAACAGAACTCCCTTTCCACTCTAAGATAGGTTCACTAGGAAATTGGAACTTAACAATTCTGGTTCTACAGTCAACAGAAGCATACAGGCATGAAGTCAATCCATGCCAAGTATCACATCAAAATCAATCGTCTCCAATTCTACCAAGTCAACTAAGGTGTCTCTATGATAAATAGACACTACACAATCTCTGTAAACTCTCTTAGCTATGATAGACTCACCAGTAGGAGTGGAAACAACAAAAGGTTCAAGCAAACACTCTGGAAGAATCCCAAACTTACTAGCCACAACTCACCAGGAGGAGTGGAAACAACAAAAGGTTCAAGCAAACACTCTGGAAGAATCCCAAACTTACTAGCCACATAAGGGGTCACAAAAGAGAAAGTGGGACCCAGATCAAATAATGCATAACAATCAAAGGTAAAGACTCAAAGCATACCCATAACAACATCTGGTGCAGCCTTCTGGTCCTATCGGTTACCCTTAGCATAAAGGCGATTCGTCCTGCCTTCAGTACCTATAGTAGTACCCCTCTGTTGATTGCCAGCTGGGGGTACTGCGGAGGATTGTGGTCTGCTGCTCCCTTCACCTTGCCTCCTCTTTGGACACTCATAACTGAAGTGACCAGTCTGTCCACATGAATAGCAAATATCTCTCCCCCCATGACATTCACCCAGATGAAGCTTACCACACTTGTCACAAGGTGGCTTTCCCCTCGCACCTTGGGTCACACTAGCCTAAGATTATGCACCCTGGGTCCTGTGTTTTGGTAACCATGAGATATCTGATCATACTTATTTTGCTGAATGGGCATGCTCGCTATAGAGGGTGCATGATAAGATGATCTTTTCTGGAAGTAGGACTTGTCCCCCTTATTCTGCCTCTGCTGGCTAGGCTCATGTCCTGCTGACTTCGCCTTTCTGTTGATCTGCTCTTCTCTATCTCTCTTCTTATCCTTCTCTGTCTGTTGAGCATACACCATGATCCTGGAGATGTCCATGCCAGGAATCAACAAGGCTGCCTTGCACTCTTTTTCCACATGTCTGCCCAAACCAAACACGAACTTCCTCATCCTGGCCCTCATATCTTGGACCATCTCCGAAGTATGCCTAGACAGCTTAATAAACTCAAGTCTGCACTCCTTCAAAGTCATCCTTCCTTGATTCAAATTCACAAACTCATCCACCTTCGCCTCCCTCAACTCTTGAGGGAAGAAGTGGTCAAGGAAGGTAGTCTCAAACTCCTCCCATGCTGTAGGCTCTGCATTCTCACCCCTACTCTCCTCTCACTGGTTGTACCAAACATTAGCAACATCCTTCAGCTGGCAGGAAGCAAGCTCAACTCCTTTAACCTTATCAACATACATAGCTTTCAGGACCTTGTAGATTTCATCAATAAAATTCTGTGGGTCCTCCTCCACCTTCGACCCCGGATACATTGGCGAGTTCATCCTCAAGAAGTCTCTAAGTCTTGTGGCAGCTGATGGCTCCTGTGAGCTAGAGCACAGAGCTTGAGAACTTCAGCTGTTACCCTGGGAGGCCACCAACTGAGTCAGCATGGTGACGACTCCCCTAAATTCTGCCTCGGAGCTGGGAGTTGGCTGAGGCTGAGCAGGGGGTGCCTGTGGGACCTCTGCAGTCCTGGCAGGGCGTCCTTGCCTCCTAGCCTCTGGCTGGATCGGGATCTCAGGTTGGGCATTCTTAATAGAGGGGCTGAGGTATATCTTTGAGCAACTGTTCTCTTTGGCGAAATTTCCTGTAAACGTGTAACGCACGAGTTAAAATAAGATTTCCATAAAGTTAAACTCTATCTCACAAATCCAGATCATAGATGAAGGATAACACTTCTTAATGTCATATAGCCTCCTGCTTATAAAGTGTGGTGTACAACACACCCATAAATAAGACTCTACTAGACACGGTTTCATAGACTCCCTCGGACACTTGAACTCTGTGCGCTGATACCAAGTTTGTCATGCCCCGGGAGGGTACCCTAGACATAATTGGCACTCAGAGACTATTGCTAGCCCCCAAGCGAACTACCTAATCTCATCGCATTTGTTCAATTAATCATTTGCGGAAGATATCAAGAAATTAAAAAGGCTATTAGTGGTATATAAGACTATCATAATCACTATCATATAGAGTACAAAGGAAAGAGCAACTGAATTTCAATAGGGAATGGAGAAAACAATCTCTGTGTGTGTGTATGAATTTCAAAGCTAGTATATGTATTTACGTATGTATGTTCGATTGGTGATAGATGCACATGTGAATTTATGCTATGTTTCTATGTCTATGAAGCCTCTATAGCTATCCTCTAAGAAGGTACCATGACAGGCCACGGCTACCACAATCCAATGAAATAACTCAAAATAGATAAAAAGATAAATATATCCTCCGAAAGCAAGGGAGGACTCACCAAGTCTCTGTCTGAGGATCTGTGAACCTCAACGATTAACCTGCTGAAGTCCTCGGTCTATAGAATCTGCATCATTAATGATGCAGCGCCAAAAGGGCGTTAGTACGTGGAATGTATTGTATATAAAATGGGCTAAAGTAAACAATATGACTATGCAATATAAAATGGCATCATCTCATCAATTTCTCAACCTCAACTCAGAGTAAGAACAGGACTCTATCACATCACCATCCATCAAGACATCCTACAATCACATCAACCTCAGAGTACTATCAACATGAAACCTATCTGGGAGTTCCTATAATCGACAATCAACACCTATGAGCCAGTGATGATACAATGAAGAGATGTCATTGCCATATCCGTTCAGTATCTTCCCGGGGTAAAGAACGAGTCTATCGGGGATCTCAAAGAAGTTTATCAAGTCCTCTATGGGACAAAGAAAATATTAGCTTTCATGGTCCAATCCTCTCCTACGCTGGCCACGTAGTTAATAAATGGAAGTGGGACATACTCTTACCCATTTTGGTGCTAATACTCCTTCCATGACGACTTGCTCATAAAATGTCTATCAATTAAGAACTTTCATCACCTAGCCTCTACAGGCAGGAACACTCACCTCATCTCATCATCTATCAACTCATAGAGTAGGATTGTTCTTTCAAAGCTACAGTTCAATCTCATTTAGACTCTAAGGATATTCCCATCATCAAATTTAGCCATCAATACACTCATCTCAAGACCCAGACCATAGAAATCATGTATACATACATAGCCTAGGCTCTAAACCTCAACCCCTTGGTTCATTCAATTAATCTTTAACAATTAAACATATACATGTTATAAAGTAACTCAATAAATCAGTTTAACAAATAGTTACATCACCCAATCATACACTAATACATGTAATCAGTTATTTAAAAGCATGATGATTATCAATTTAAGAAAAGTATGTAAAAATTAAGATAGTTTTTAAGATTTCATTCAAGAAATCACAACAAGACCCATTACATTCTACTATTTACCCTAACTCAATCATGGGGGCACATGGGAGGACAATCCCATGTTTTAAGTAGCCTTTACATACCTAGGATGGAAGAATTCCCAACCTTTCTTTAAGAACTTAGACCTGGACTTGAAACCTTCAACTCTTTCTTCTTTTTCTTCTCTTAGAGTGTACGTCTAGACTTAGGAAAAATATGGGTTTTGAACCCTCAATCGATAATATACGACCTTAAAAGTGCATTTTAGGACTTAGGATAGGGTGGGGAATGACCAAAAGGTCCTTCATGAATTAAAAGAAAAAAATTTAAAATTGGTACACTGGTCTGCGACGCGTCAGGGGTGCGGACCAATATATTTTGCGATTTTTTTCGAAATTCAATTTCCGTTGAAAATTTTTAAAAAAATTATTAAGTGCATCTCCGCGTCCCCTCCACGTCGTGCCAGCGGCGCAAACAGACACTGCGTTCGCATTAATTAGCGAAAATTATTTTTCAACCCGGTTGCTCTTAAATCGGGTCGAGATCATTTTCTCACTCGATTTTCCACGCTGATCACAAATTCGATCTCGAATTTTGAGCTTTGGAAGACACGTTGTGCGCATGATTACGTTTTTGGGGCAACGGGCATTTCAGTAATTTTACGGGGTGTTACACACGAGACCCATTCTACGAGTCATAAACCTGTCTACGAGTCATAAGTGGTTCTCGTGAACCTTTCTCTGCAACTTTTCTCAGCCTTTTCTCAGCAAACTTTGCACAACCACTCCAGATCAGGTAGAAGAAATTTGGGGGTGTTGCATATGTATATCCTTTTATGTATATACATTTTAGTTTCAAAGCTAGTATATGTATCTACATATTTATGTTTGCTTGATAATACTATCTATGTGTGTGTGTGTATGAATTTCAAAGCTAGTATATGTATTTACGTATGTATGTTCGATTGGTGATAGATGCACATGTGAATTTATGCTATGTTTCTAGTTTAATGGATGAATTATACATACATTTATCTATTCATTTATATTTCAGTTTCAAAGCTAATATGTGTATCTGTGTGCAAAATTGAGGAAGATGCAAGTGAGATTTTAGAGAGTGGAGAGATGTACAAATACAAGTTGTATAAATATGGAAGTATTATCTCATTGTATCAGTGATATAGACTAGTATCATGTTGTATATAATATGTATCTAATATTTATTTACTCTTTTTTCAGTCTGACTCTCGTTGCCTCTCCCCACTTTAAAATTATTGCTATGCATTGTAATTAGAGAAATTATATTTACTATTCATAAATTATGATACAAAATGTAGTTATTTATGAAAATTTTTCATAGAAATTTGGTTGATATGTAGCTCAAATGGACCCAAGATATTTTGTTGATTTTTTTTTAAATGTCATCTTTTTTAAAGACATGATAAATATTTCTTTTATCTATATGTATATCTATACTATCTTAAAAATATGATCACAAAAAGTTGAAAGTTAAATTACATAGATACCCTTATTTATTTTTCATACTTAAATAAATACCCTAATTATTAATTTTTTTTGATATAAAACAATTAACGGACAGAGAGTTTTCGAAGAGTTGTCGCCTCACTTTAAAAAGAGTCTTGCTTGTAACTGTATATACGAAACCTTACGACAATATTTCTTCGTTCTCTTTAAAATTCATAAGGAATTGCACTTCCTCATCTTTTTATTTTCCTTTTAATTTTATCTTTGGTCTTTTACCCTTTTTTCCCCTTGTCATCTTTACTTTCATAATTTTGTCCTCTCCTACTTGATTATGGAGAGGTACACAATTTACTAATAAAAAATGCAGATGCCTACAATAAAACACTTAGTCAAGAAAACATGTTGATCCCTCAGTAACCTTATAATTTGATAAATTTTGTGTAATTTACCTATCATATTTTAATATTATTTATATCATCTTAAAACTAATTTTACTAATTAGTATTACGCGTGTCCCAAAACTAGTTAGTTACTAAAAGTTTGTATTAGTTACTATAAATTTATAAAATAATAAATAGAATAAATTAAAACTTAATAAGAATGTGAACAAGTTTGGTTATGGCCCACACCAATTAGCTTTTAAGCGGATTATTAACCCAATTCAATTTAATATCGATCCAAATTCAATTTGATCTGCCCATTTGACACCTCTACGTTAAAGTATAATGTATAGATTAGACAATTAGTTAGATAGCAATATTAAATTTTACTCAAATTGTCGGTGATTACAAGTTTATCGCGGATTATCAGATTATGCATCACGGACTATTTTCAATTTACAAAGAAAAAGAAAACTGCTTATTCAAATTTTGTCACACATTTTGAGTAGTAGCTTAACTCATCAAATGTGTTGTTATTCTCAATTAATTAACAAATGGCCCTTTACAACAAGAGTTTCTATCTGTTTTCTGCAAAATGATTTGACTTGTATTTTATATTCTGCAAATTTACTAAAATAAGTTTTTTTTTTTTAAAAAAAATAGTGATAGGAGAAATGGAGAGGAGATTACAATATGAGAAATTAAATACTCACATACAAGATAAAGTTTAGATAGTCAACCAATTAAGCTGTTAATACTTTCTTGTTGAAATAAACTTCAATGACGGTCATGATCATATTAAGAATTTGAAAAAAAAGAAAAGAAAAGAAAAGCTTTATCAATAAAAATTAGGTTATTGAAAAACAATAAGTATCCTAGTACTACCTTATTGGATAACTTGAAAGACACTCAAAAGAGATATTCACATAGAAGAAATTGTGTTAACAGTTCTTTCAATGAAAAATAATTTTTTTCAAAAAAGAAGCCTATTCATAGATGACACTGGAGTTTACAATTGAGATTCAGAAAAACAAAAACAAAACAAGAAGTAGCTTTATTATTGGTTCGGGATCTTAAAATTATTGTGGTTTATAATGCAATTTTATATCGTGATTGCAATAGCTATGTGTTGACGTAGGAATTAATTTGTTAGTGTCCTCTTTAACTTTTTTATTTTTAAACTGATAAACAAAGACATATTTGTAAGTAGTGTTATTTGTAAGTCAGAGCAGCTATTGTTGTAGAAGAAGTTGTGTTTACTGAACATGGCACAAACTCCATTATTGGAGCTTGAGAAGAGCTAAAGTGCCATGGCTAATTCAGGAAAATCGCAAGAAGAAGTTACTCAAATTTTACAGCTGGATTATATACATCTGTTATTCATGTAACCTTCAGATGCACCCGAAACTATATTGATTAGCTTGAAGTTGACAGGACCAAAAGAATTATACATTGTGGATCAGATCAATGGGACTAGCTTTACTGGAAAAGAACAACCCAGGGCTTGTAAATGGTAGCTGCAATCAAGGCATGTTGGTACTCTCATTGATCAGCGGAATTGTTGCACCAGGATTGGTATCAAGTATAGTGTTAGCTTCTACTGCTAATAAGGTGTGGGATGAGTTCCAGGAAAGATTCCACAAATCAAGTCTGGCTAGAATCTATCAATTATAGAGAGACATAGCTATGGTGCAGGGACAAGGTACAGACTCAATTAGGGATGGCAATGGGGCGGGTGCAGGACGAGTGCGGGGCGGGTGCAGGACGAGTGCGGGGCAGGTTGAGCTCAACTCGCAATTTTTTTAAATCGCTCCGCTCAGTCCCGCATGATGACTTTTTTCATTTTCAACCCGCCACTCCCCTCCTCGGCTTCTACAATTGCTATCCGTGTTTTTTCCTTTTTTTTTTGTTTGACTCCCTTCCCGGTCCTCTCAATGCTTTAACGCCCACACCAGATATAGACCGAACTGTCTCACGACATTCTGAACCCAGTTTACATACAGCTTTAATGGGCGAATAACCCAACCCTTGAAACATACTAAAAACCCCAGGTGGTGTAGAGCCGACATCGAGGTGTCAAACCTTCCCGTTGATGTGAGCTCTTGGGGAAGATCAGCCTGTTATCCCTAGAGTAACTTTTATCTGTTGAGCGACGGCCCTTCCACTCGGCACCGTCGGATCACTAAGGCCGACTTTCGTCCCTGCTCGATGGGTGGGTCTTGCAGTCATAGATCTGCGGCCCATAAATCCGCTCCGCTTAAATTTTTAAGTTCTTTTATTTTTTAAATTTAATTTAATATGAAAAATAAAAATTCATAATATTTTTTTTAAAAAAAATATCTAATTAGTATTTCCAAAACTAATTAACTATTTTTAGTTGACATTTCAACAATTGTTTCTTTATCGTTAATTAAAAGTTTCTAATTAACATTTTAACAACTAACAATTTATCGGACATGTCTAGTTTAAATTTTAGAAAAAAATAAAAGTAAAGTCAATTTTTAATATAAAACATTTATATCTTTGATTTTTACTAATTACAAAAATTTAATTTTTTTCAAATTCCTATTTGATTTTTTAAACCCACAACTTGTCTCTCCCCGCATTAGTTTTAAAAATAGATACTTCAACTCGCTCCGCTCCACGTAACTTTTGACCTACCATAGCTCTAAACCCGCGCCACCCGCCCCGTTGCCATCCCTCAATCACAATTAACTATTCTAAGATGAAAGACTGCCGGTATGAATTGGACCTACTAGCACCTTATCCTCCTATGTGTGAATGTGCAGAATCAGATGAGTATATTTCACATTTGAACAATCAAAGATTATTGCAGTTTCTGATGGGGTTGAATTAGACTTACAATCATGTTAGAAGTGATATTCTTCTGAGACATCCAGTCCAAGTGTGAATCAAGCTTACTCTGTAGTGATACAAGAAGAGATCAGTCAGAGAATATTAGGAATAACTTATCTCAGTCATGATTCAATGAGTCTGGTAGCTGTTAATAGAGATGTCAATTTTAGTCCTAAAAAATCAGTGAATGGTGGAACTATTGGAATTATTCCTAGGAATATATGTGAGTATTGTGTATTTAAAGGTCACTTGAAGAAGAATTGCTATAGATATACCCTCCAGATTTCAAAAGTAAGAGACAATTGAGAACACAAGGAAGCAGGTATGTTGGATTAGATCATTGGGATTGATAAAGAACATGATGTATTATATTGGCTACAAGAGAATGAGACTATCAAGGCAGGATTTAATGAAAGATTTACCAGACTCAGTTTTATGGCCCAACAGAATTGATCATCTTTCCATGGAGGTACTTAATAACATTGACGAGTTGAAAATAAGAATGTTTAAGGAACAACAGGTAATAGCTATTTCAATTTGTTGCATGTTGACATATGGGATCTTTTAGGATTCCTATT
>DF359053.1:43271-53704 GCA_000787875.1 Solanum virginianum
GTAACATTAAACAAACTCCGAATTTTACTCTCTAGATCTGAGGTAGTATCTGCATACTGGAAGATGTAGAGCTTTTTTTTTTTCTTTTCATTTTTTTGGTAATTGTACAATATTTATAGTTGGTTGTTCCATGTTTATATTTTCCTTTTTATGCCTCTCTTTATTTTAGGCTACTGACAATGGCATTAATCATGCTCTTGTTCCCTCAGGCTTGTTCATTTGTCTCTACTGTCAAGATTCTGTGCTTGTTTGAGAGACTTGCTCATGGCACTTCCATCTTAAACCAAATTCTTTCTTACATAGGGATGCTTCGGTGGGGCTCACTTTGTGAATCTTGTTAGTTGTTCAAGTGTCTAAGTGGCCTGCTGATTGTGGAGTCCCTTTTTGTTGGATTTTTCGCTCAACTTGTATTTTTTAAGGATCCTAGGGTGTGGGGAAGGAGACAACTTCAGTGCCATGTCACCCTTTAATAGTGATCAACAATGGACGTTTGTAGGAATATTTAAGAAACTCTTGATTCACTCTTTGAATGTGTGTGACATGGTGGTACTTCATATAACTATCAGCAGCAGTAACAGGAGTTAAGAGAGGAGGTTTCCAATAGAATGTTGGCTCAAGGAAAACAGTCCAAAGCAGTCCAGAAAAAGAAGTAACAGAAGTACAAGATACAACATATAATAATAAAAATAGTAGATTGTAATAGAATATAAACCACAATAAAACAATACGATATAATCAAGCTACAAGGAATCAACACGTAGTAACAAAAATCAAAGGACAAGAAAATATAAAAGCTATACTACGACTATTTATATGAACAAACTACAAGACAAATCAACAATGCACTAGTACCTACTACCCTTTATCCTAATCCATGACCTCTACACCCTCCTATCTAAGGTCATGTCCCCGATAAGTTAAAACTATGTTGTGTCATGTCTAGTCACCTATCTTCAATACTTTTTTGATCTACCTCTTAAGAGACCATCCTTAGCCACCCTCCTGCACCTCTGCATCTGGGACATCTGTGCATCTCTCCTTCACCTGTTTGAACCATCCCAGCCTTGCTTCCCGCATCTTATCCTCCACTGAAGCCACTCCCATCTTGTCCCAAATATTTTCATTCCTAATCCTTTCTCTCCTAATACACTTACACATCCATCATGTTCTCGTTTATACAACTTCCATCTTCTGAGTGTGAGGGTTCTTGGCTGGCTTATAGTCCGCCCCAGCCCCCATACAACATAGTTGATATAATTATTACTCTGTAAAACTTGTGTTGAAGTTTTGGTGGCATCTTTTTATCACACGAGATTTCGGATGCGAGCTTCCACTCCATTCATCTTGCACCAATATGGTTAGTGACATCCCCATTTCCTTGCATATTAGACCAAATACTTGAAACTTCCTCTCTTTTGGACAAACTGTGTAACTATCAGGAATACATTAATCAAATCTAAGAGGGAGATGGGTAAGACATCCTTGTTTTGACGCTCATGATACTAGATTAGATTGCAAAATTTTGAATGGAGGGATCTTTTTCTATTTTTTATCAAATGTATTTTCATTCAAAAGTGGTCAAAATGGCCGATGCGAGGGGTATACCAAAAGGTAAAGAATCTACTAGAAGACTTGATTCTCCACAAACTCCACCCAATCATCTATACAACAAGGTGCTTTTTATGTGCACAAAAAGAAAATAAGGGAATAAAGACTACCTTTCAACTGAGAGAAACTCGATTCTACAACTTCAAACATTCTCCTCTTTCTCTCTCGCCAAACAACCTGCATTACCGCTAGTGGAACAAGTTCCAAGCCTTTCATTGTCTCTTTCTTCTCTTGCTTTTCCAACTGAATGTCAACTCTTTCATAGTCGCTGATGTTTCCCGTGGAGTGTCAAATTACCTAAACATATCCCACCATAGCCTCATGATATACCCACAATGTAGAAGAAGATTCATGTGTTCACTGGCCTCCTTACACATGTAGTGCTAAATGACCCAGACACCCTTCTAATTTTGAAGATTTTTTGCAGTCAAGATCACCTCTCTGGTGACTAGCCAAATGGAAAAAAAAAAATAACCTTCTTTGACACCTGTGGAATCCATATAAAATTACATGGGAAAACCATACTCCTCCCTAATCAAAAGTTTCTCATAACACCCCCCCCCCCACAAAACCACCACCACCAAGCTAGTTCTCACACTTTAACTTGCAAATTTGAGGATCTTCTCCTGGACTTCTCACGCCACATAATTAGTGTCTATGCCTCGAATTGCAAGTCGGAAAGGAGAGCTCGGTGAGAGGAATTGGGGGATGTTAGAGGGCTTATGGAAGGCCCTTAGGTAGTTTGTGGTGATTTCAATATTCATAGGTTCCCTTTGGAAAGAGAACTTGTGCTAGGAGGTCCTCATCTGGTAAAATCTCACACTTCATTGAGGACATGGAGCTTATTGACCTATAACTAGGAGGAGGCCCATACACCTTGTGACGAGATATTCATACCACTGCTTCTGGAATAGACATAATTTAGTTTCCTTAGAAAGGAATGAGCAATTTAGTAACATTAAACAAACTCCTGTGCAAAGACTGATATCATATCATGTTCCTATTGCTCTCCGCTGTGGCTTTTGGGAACAATCCAAATCATATTTTAAGTTTGAAAACGGGTGGTTGATTACAAAAGGTTTGTCAATAGAATCAGAAGTTGATGGAGCTCCTTTGAGTTCTCTGGGAGGCCTGATTACATATTAGCTTGCTAACTTAAAGCCCTCGAAGGTAAAGGATGGAGCAGGAATGAATGAGGAAATCTAAAAGTTCAAAAAGTTTAATCTGCTTATTCAAGTGGCTGATTAAAATTCCTTGCTGGAAATCAGACTCCAACAGAGTAGGAATCAATAAAAAAGGCAGCTATTTTTAGTAAATATGAAAAAGTTATTAAGACTGAGAGATAGCATGGAGGCAAAGATCCAGGACCATGGGACTGAAAGAGGGTGATAAAAATACTAAGCTTTTTCATCAATATGCTGTTGCTCGTAAGAGATATAACCATATTGATCAACTAGTGGTACAAGGGGAGTCTATAGTGGAGCCTGTAAGAATCAAAGAAGAGACCTATCACTTTGTGTAAGAAACTTTACACATAGACAAAAGAATGGGGACCTGCTGGGAACCTCAATAATTGCCCTACAATTTCAGTAGCAGAAAAGGGGGTTTTACGAGATAAATTGATGAAAGGAAATGTATGGTTTGCCTAAAGAAGTGCGCTGCTGATAAAGCCTCCGGCCCTAATGGTTACACAATAGGTTTTTTAATTTAAGTGTTGGAAAGTTTGAAGTTGAACATTGTGGAGGCTTTTCACAGTATTCTTGCTTAAGAAATGTTTGAAAAAGCTTTAATGCCACTTATACAACATTGGTCCCAAAGAAGACAGGGGAAAAAGAGTTCAGACCTATAAGTTTGATAGGGAGTTTCTACAAGCTGATTTCAAAGGTTTTGACAGAAAGATGGAAAATGTGATTGATACTATGGTGGATTCCAACAGATGACCCTTTATTTTTGAGGATGTTGTATTGATAGCTAATGAAGCACCAAATAACCTCACCAAGAAAGGCTTGGTATTTTGCATAACTTGACATTGAGAAAGCATATGATCATGTCATTTAGGAGTTTCTAAATGAGAATGTTGAGGCTAATGGGTTTTGGGGAGAAGTGAATCAACTAGGTAAAATTGTGCATCTCTAGTGTGAAATTTTCCATTCTCATCAATGGGCCACCTGAAGGTTTTTTTTTAATGCTCAGAGGAATTAGACAAGGGGATCCCTTGTTCCCTTTCTTATTTCTCTTAGCTACTATGGATGGGTTCAACAATATGGTCAAGATTGTCAAAGCTAATCATTTGGATCCAAGGTTTTGAGGTAGCCAGAATCAATGACTCTTGTCTGGAGATCACTCATCTCTAGTATGTTGGTGATACATTTGATGATGCAGAGGAAGAACAGTTGAAATATTTGAGTATTTTAGTAGTTTTTGAAGACATAAGTCTCCGTATCAACGGGAGAAAAAGACATATAATTATATACCCTATCAACTTGGTGCCTAATATGGATTATGGAGTAGTTGTCCTTAATCCTGGGTAGAGAAGTGGGTACACTTTCCACAGTCTGGTAAAATCAAAATCGAAGGACATACAGAATTTTGTTTGGGAGAAATTTGAGGAAAAACTATCTTGATGAAAATCACTGTATCATCATGGGGAGGCATCAAGGTAGAGTTACTTTGGTCAATGTTGTTCTGGATGCCAACCTATATGATGTCACTTTTATCTATCCTCTACAAAGAGATTGGAGAAAGTCAGGAGAGCCTTCTTTTGGCAAGAAAAAAAGGAAAAAAGAGCTTCCGATTTAGTCAAATGGAGGTTGAAGTTAAAGTCAAGGTGGTTTTGGCATCAGAATTGTGAAGCACTACAGCAAACTTGTAAAACTAAAATGGCTTTGGAGATACCTCAAGAGTCGCAAAATGGGCTTCACTTCTTTGAAAGGGAAGAGGATGGAAGCCCCACATTCCCCTCGCCTTTTCTCTCAGGAGTCCTTTCTTACCTGTCAATGTATTGCATCACATTGCCATAGCAACCTACCCTCTTCTTCCTTGTATGTATCCATGCGTTAAAAACTTTTCCCATCTTTATAGTTACCATGGTCTGTGTTTTTTTCTCAAGTATATTTAAACAAGTATATTTGTTTAAATGGTCAAGTTATCTTTCCATGTAACCATGCAGGACACAAAATCCTTACTAATTTCATGTTTATGTTCTTCTTTTGCCTTTTTTCTTTTTTGGGTTTGCATAGAAAGTTTTCATGGTTGTTACCCACCCATTAGACATTTTATGTGTGATTGCGGGTTGAGTAGGATATGAAAAACTTATTTGCATCGGGTGTTCACATCAAATCAATAAATACAAGAAATGTGATTTTCATACGCTCATGTAGTCACTTAACTATGGTTAAGTGATATGTATTCTCTTTTTTTTTTTTACATCGGCAACTGCTTTTATTTTTATAACACAGTTTATGGCTTGTATTGAAACCATATTTACAAAGATTTCAAAAATCTATTATCCTATCCCTATAATGAGTCCAAGCCATCAATGATAGAGACAATATCATTGGAGTATATCTGTTACAACCAAAAACATAAAGTGAAAATACAATTCATTTTGACTTGTATAGTATTCTCCGTATTCTTAGAAACTCTTAAGGTTCCTTTCCATCCATATTGCCCACCATATAGCTGCAGGTACAATTCTTCACTTGTTTCCATTCTTAGCCTGTATTCCTATTTCTTCCCAACTATTTAATGCTTCTATGATTTCCCATTCATGGACCAAGATATGTTTTTGAGACTTAGGGATAATCTCCATAGTTGACTTGTGACCTTGCACTGTATAAATAGATGGACCGCTGTTTCTGCAGTTTCCCCACAGAAAAAGCATCTGGAACATAAAGTGATCCTCCTCTTCATCAAGTTATCTTGTGTCAGCACAACTTCCTTAGCCAATAACCAAACAAAGCAAGTTACTTTGTGTGGGATTTTAGCTTTCCAAATATGTTTCCAAGGCCATTGGAGTATCTGCTGGTTTGGTTGGTTCATCTTCCTATAGGCTGCATTTACTTTAAAAGTCCCGTTACTATTTCCCTGCCAGTGTGCCACTGTAGGATGTCTTGTCCTGCCTTCAAACCATTAAATTGATCAATGGTGCTGAAGAATTCTGCGACTCTTGGTATTTCCCAATCATTAAGGTTTCCTGAACACGAAATTCCACCTTTGTGGTGTCCACAATTCTACTGTTGTTCTCTGTTGATGTAAAACTAAGTTGTAAATATCTGGTAATAGTGTCTCCATGTTGCCCGCTTCATGTCAATCATCCTTCCAGACTGTGTTAACTCCATCTGCCACTTTGATATGGTGTTAACTTTGAATTCATACCACAATATTCTGATAGATTTTAGCTAACACCATAAGGAGTAGTGACCTCCTTTGTCATCTAGTTATCATTCTTCTCGTATTTAGCTTTGATGACGTGCCCCATAGATTCTGATTTTCTTTTGAATATTTCCATATCCATGTCATTCTTAAGCTTTACTTTGATTATTCATATTCTTGATACCCAATCCCCGAATCTCCTCAGTGATCACTGCCTTCCATTTGATTAGGTGGTAACCTTTCCTGTCTTTGTTCCCTTGCCATAGAAATTTCCTCCTGATGAAGTGATATTTATTCTTGGTTTGATGAGAGCACTGGGTGCAAGTATTTACCAAAGAGTAGGGTAGATCAGCTTCTTCTGGCATCTAGATAGGGATTGCTTACCTTTGGGCCTTCTATTTTCAAATGATCAATGGTTAGCCTGGGAAGTGATTTGTTCTCCTTCAGAAAAATGTTCCTCGTGAAATTTAGGATCTCACGTCATTTCCTGCGAATACTTGTTCTCGTGCTGATAATGTAGACAGATTGTGTATTACTGAAAAGGCTCACTATTTTCTCTAGTCTTTAAGAAGCTTAGCAACATTAATAAGTATCTTTGTTTATTCATGTGTTTTATTGTGGTCAAATTGTGAATCTTTTTAGTCATTTGATTTACATCTAATCAGGCTTCAGTGCCATACCGATTACTGCATTCAAGAGCTACAAAAAGATTGCTTCCTGTGTCTATCATACATGTTTAAACCGCGAAGAAGTTTGTACCTCAAATGATTAAATTTACTTTATAGTTGCACAAGGTTTTACTCAATAGCTATATGTTCTATGTTGTGCTGGACTCCTTTTCTCAAGGTTTTTTGTGTTGGTTTAGAGGGTTTCACTTAAGCAAATTTGTTTTGTATTTTCAGGCCCAGCTGGCAAATCAAAACCAACTTGTGGATCACTATGGCTCTAAGCACCCAAAGGAAAAGCCTCCAAGTAACTCAGAATAACATTTCATGTTTCTTGGGAGGCTTTTTGCTTTTGTTGTCAAACCTTTGAATCAATTAGTAAAAACTATGTTAAAAATGCAGAGCCCAAGCTGGTGGTGGCTGCTTTGTGAAATAGACTGAACATTCTCTGTGAATAGTGTAAGCAAGAAAACAATAAAAATCTGAAAGAGGATGGATGGTTAAGCTTTTTAGCTTTGCATATGTTGAAGGTCATTTGTACTTTTGTCTATATTTTGTGCTGGTCTTTAATTTATGTCCTCCCTAACAATTTCTTTTCTCTTCTGTGAGCATCAGTTTATATTTTCGTATCATAATATTCATAAGTTATGCTTCCACGAATTCACCTTTCTACTTCTATGAGGTTGTGGTAAGGTCTGCGTATATTCTATCCTCCTCAGATCTTACTTGTAGGATTCCATTGGGTATGTTGTAATATTCATAAGTTATGCCCAAAATGATTTTAGTTTCTGTAGAACTTATGTCGCACTAATCAAAAGTTTAATCGCTAAAAGGCAACAATTAAAGACCGATTCATTTAAAGAGCAAAGCATGTGATTTTACGTTAACTGATTACAAACTTACGGAAACAGTCAAACTGCAATATTAAACCATCCAAACCAAACCATTGATGCCTTTGCTACTTGTATAATTTGGTTGGTGGTGAAATATAAAGCTAAGAATTAAAATATTCCACAAATTGAAAACAAGAAAAGAAATGTCACTACCTAAAAATAATGATAAGGATAATTTTTATCATATCATCCTTTGAATATAATTAATATGATGTCTTGAAAAAGGTCATAGGAAATGACTATAATTAATAATAAAGTTAAATTAAAAACTAACTATAAAATCATCTCTTAATTTTATAAACTGAATAACTATTATTAAATATTACAAAATAGTATAATAAATAAGTAAATATGAGCGAAGGGGCTATATGAGTTTAATACGAAATCCTCAAATAAAGTGAGTAGTAGTAGCACTTTTGAGATTAATACGCAATGTGCGTGTAGTGATTGTCTTGGTAATAAATTATGATCATGTACCAAACATTAATTAGAATATTTCGACCTAGTCAATTATTTTTCTTATATTAATTGACCCATTCCAAGGTCTAATTATACGTGCAAAATACACAGACCAGTGCTTTACAATTTGCGTAAAAAATTTAAGAAATTAGTTTTTATTTTTATAAACAAATCAGTGTAAGAACTGCATTAATTACTAGTCCAAAGTTAAGATTGAAGTAAAAAACTCAAACGAGAGAGAGGAGGAATTGGTTATTATTTTTCCTTTTTCAAATAAGTATGGAGAAAGATCAAATTTGCAACAAATTATGACTTAATTGTGAATGCGTGATATTATTAAATTTCACTCATTTAAAAAAAGATAAGTAAATATAGCTTATTTTGGTAATGTCGAGAGCATATTCAAATTCAAATATCCTCTCTATCTCAATTTATACAAGTGGTACTTTTTGCTTCTCAAAAATTAAATTAACTAATTTCTTAAGCTAAATTAGATTAAAGTTAATATTTTTATTTTAGTTTTTAAAAATTACACAAAAGAATTACATATTTTCATGTTAATATAACAATTGTAGTTTTAAAGAAAATATTGATCAAAATTTACATAATCCGAATCTTGAAAATAAAAAATATTATATTAATTGTGACACAGAAAATATTGATTTAAGGGCAAATTTGTTCCATCTTTGTATAATTTATGGCAAAGACCATAACCAAAGGGCAAAATACTCCCTTCGTTCATTTTTATTTGTATAGTATCAATGATTAATAAATATATTTTACTATAATATTCATATAATAAAGAGATAAGTATACAAAACATGCCTAGACTATACCTCTTTTTTGAGTTTCACTAGTAAAGTATTGAAAGTTTGAGAAACACACCGTAGACATGGAAATTTTGTAAGATTCAACAAGATGAGTCATATTTCAATTAGGGTTTCTTGGAGGCTACGCTACCCTAGACCCTAATTTATGCCTATATAAAAGATACTATATTCCCTTGAAAAGACATCTCAAATATCCCATAGAGATCAAAATATGGCTTAAGGAGGTCAATATCATCTTACATTTGAGAAATACACCACTAACAGCCCTTGAATCATGGAAAAATATCATGAGAGAAGAATCACGAGAGTAATAGATTTATACCCACATTGTTATCAATAAAATTTCTGTTTCTTCATATTTTATTTGTGATTCCAATTTATTGTCTATCACTTTAAAATTTGTTGCAAACACACACTTAAACTATCACTTATTAGTTTGAGAAACATACCTCAGTGGTGTGTGTAATACTCTCTCTTTTATTGGAGAAAACCTTGCCACATGGCATGCCACATTGACAAAAATTAATAAAATTATTCATATTTGTTAAAATTAAAAGATTAAAGTATAAATATTCTTCCGAAAAAATATTATTTTTAAAAAAACAAAATTAAAATATTATTTTTTAATTATCACTGGTTAAATGAAGAGGGAGTACGTCATGAATCAAAATTTATATTACTCCTATTTGATTATTAAAATAAATTATGATAATTAAAAATGAAGTGAGAGTGGGAAATAAGACTAATTCACTTTTGGGAAGTTGAAAAATGTGTCAAGAGGCCCGCGCTAAACCGTGCGCTGCACAATCTTCTTGAGCAAGCTTTTTTTCCCTTCACTACTAAAACTATATATGTGACTACTTCTCAGTCCTTCGGAAAACATTCAAACAATGGCTACCATTACCAAGCTCAAAGTTGATGACCTTCGTAGGGAGCTTTCGGGTCGCGGTCTAGACACAACAGGAACCAAACCCATACTGGTTAGAACCTATAGTTGCCTCTAATTGCATTTCTTGCTTGTTATTTTCTGTGTTTTGATTGAGTACCCATATTGAGGAAATTGCAGGTAAAGAGGTTAGAGGAGGCGATGGAGGAGGAGGAGAACAAGAAGAAATTGGATGGTGATAAGAAAAGATCGAGGGTTGATTCTGACTCAATTGGGTCGGTGAAAATGAATGCTGTGGAGGAGTATAAGAAAATAAGTGTTAAGGAGTTAAGGGAGGTAGCCTCTTCTCGTGGGATTTCCAGTAATGGGTCCAAAAAGGAACTTGTTGAGAGGCTTTGTGCTGCTGCTGATTCACAGTCAAAAGATGATCTTGGAGGTACTGTAGTAGTATTGTTCCAGTGGACAAATTTATCAAATTTTACTGTCATTTTATTCATTAACATAACTTTTTTTTTTGTTCTATCTAGAATTTGGAGATTTTAAGTTAAATATTACTCTTAAAATTAGTCAGATCAAGGGAATAGTAATTTATGTTGGTTTAGCACTTGTTTGCAGGATTATGTTTTCCTTGACTGCTTTTGATGGTGCTTGAGTGCATTGTTGAGTCATAAAAAATAGTCTTGTCTTATAATTTAGACCTTTCACTTTTGAATTCTGA
>DF359053.1:53758-78938 GCA_000787875.1 Solanum virginianum
TGATATTCATCACTTCTATTGTAACTGCTCTGATCGGGCGTGTAATTTTATCTTTTTTTGTTGCAAAAGAAAGTGCTTGGACAAATAACTTTTACATGTATTACTAACTTGTCAATTTGAGAGGACGACAACTATAACAACATACCTAGTGTGATCCCATGAGTGAGGTCTTGGGAGGATAGAGTGTGTGCGGACTTTGCCCCACCTTATGAGAGGTGGAGAGACTGTTTCTGATGAACACCCAATTTGAGATGACATGATTGCAAATTATTACACTTTTCATCTAGCTTTGTGATTGTCGAACTTTCTATCTGCAAAATGGATTAAATTTATGGTCTACTCAAGTATCAATTAAATCAAAAGTGACTAAATTTTGAAACTTAGAGAGTAGAATTGAACTCTTTGGGAAGGTTTTAACAGTAGAATGTTATCATAGTTACTGGTATATACAATAGTAGCTTATTCTACAGAATGGTAATAATGCACTATATTATACTGATTAACACAAATGTAGTAAACTCGTTTGCTTCGACTTAGTGCTACAGTACAGGCTGAAACTAACTTGACTATTTACGCTATTTATTTGGTTGTGCTTTTCATCCCTTTTTAGTGAGAAATGACTGTCTCGTGCTTACTGTTAAAATATTTGGCAGTTGGGGATGAAGGCGAGACAGAGAAATTGGTCACAGCAACAAAGAAGGGTGCAGCTATTTTGGACCAATACCTGTCAGACGACATCAAAGAACGGTATCATGTCCTGCAACAAGTAAGTCTTTTAGAAACTTTCTACTTCTGGCTGCAAAGAAGTGTTTGCATTGTTCCCTTTTCCCCCTCATATCTGTCTAATAAAGTTCATTCAGATTCCAATGTATTCTTGTTGATCTGCAGGGAAATGATATTTATGATGCCACATTGAATCAAACAAATGTTGGGAACAACAATAACAAGTTCTATATCATTCAAGTTCTAGGTGATTCTCCATTTGTTGCCTCATATACATCTTAATTTGTTGGAGGCAGACTGCCACATTGCCTTGTTTTCTTTTTAAAGTGATTTTCTATGCTATAGTAGCAATATATACCATACCCTTTGGGTGGCCCAGTGGTTTGGGCTTGAGACTTCCTTGTTGGAGGTATCAATTTCGAAACTCCTTGCCAGTGAAAGCAAGGGTTTGCCTTCTGGGTTGAGCTCATCGCACCGGGCTTGCCTAGTGCGGGCTACCTCTCTTATGTGGTTCACGAGCTATTGCATAGGAGGGGGGGTTTACCCTGTGGGCACCCAAAGTGTAGTGGTTGCAGGTTCCCCTTGTTATAAAAAAAATAGTAGTAATATATACCATAATAAATTGTTCCAGTTAATTGGTTGCCAAATCATCTGACTACTTCTGATGATGGGCCAACCCTGAGAACAACTACGAGTATTGTATTTGGTTCATCATGTTCTAGAAACAATCAGAATTCTTACATATTTGAAAACTTGCTGATATTTTGTCATTACCCTTCTCCATATTTGTTTGGACTGATTTTATTCTTCTGGTTGCAGAGAATGATAGTGGTGGTAATTTCCTTGTTTACACTAGATGGGGTAGAGTTGGCTCAAAGGGTGGAACAAAGATCAGTGGTCCCTATACGTCTGCCTATGATGCCACATCTGAGTTCGCGAGTAAATTCTATGAGAAGACCTGGAACTTTTGGTCTAACCGCAAAGATTTTGTTTGTCATCCAAAGCATTATACTTGGTTGGAAATGGACTATACTGAAAATGGAAGAGACTCCTCAGTAAGTTCTTTTAAGTTTCTTGTTCTCTATTAGGACTATCATGTGGTAAACTTATTATTTCTTGCTTTCTGCTTTAATGTCAATGCTATTGCTCTATATCGCAATTGTATAGATGTTTTTCCATCAACTTAGAATCTTTTTTTCTACTTTCTGCTGTTGCATCTGAGTCCAGTTGTGAAAGCAATAACTTGTAATTTTCTATCATATGAATAAGCAGTTTGATTTGAAGTACCATTCTTGTTTATCAAGTCGACATGGCAACTGATATAAATTGGTGTATACTGATCTGAGGGCTTCCTGAACCTCTCAAACAGGTCCAAGGACCGTCCAACTCAGTACCAGAAAGTCAACCTCGTGAGACTAAGCTGGACGCCCCGATTGCAAAGTTCATATCTCTTATTTGCGACATCAATATGATGAGGCAGCAAATGATGGAAATAGGTTTAGCACTTTTCTTACTCCATAATGGTTCTTATCTTGATATTCATCACTTCTATTGTAACTGCTATATATTCTTGTTATTGTTGAACAGGGTACAATGCTAACAAGTTGCCACTCGGTAAATTGAGCAAGACAACTATTTTAAAGGCAAGTATCTGGTCTGTGATTTGTGCTTTAGTGTCTCATTTCTGAACTACTTAGTTTTATCTCCATTTATTTAAATTGTGTGGTCCTGAGTGAAAACTAATCTATGAAGCATATACCAATTCATGTAAAGATTCCCTTAAACCTAAATTTATTACTCCTTCTGTTTCAATTTGTTTGTCCTACTTTCTTTTTTAGTCCGCGGACCCTGCGCATAGCAGGAGCTTTAGTGCACCGGGCTTGCCCCCCCTTCTCTTTTTTTTGGGTCTATTTAAGAAAGAATGCCTCTTTCCTTTTTTGACAACTCTTTAACTTCAACTTTTCACACGACATGTTTAAAACCACAAGATTTAAAGGTATTTTTGTAATTTAATATATCTTTAATTTAAGACCACAAGATGAATAAATTTTCTTTATTTTATTAAACCCTGTGAAAGTCAAAACAGGACAAATAAATTGAAACGGAGGGAGTATCATCAAATATTGATATTCCCTTGGTTCCAGTTTACTTGATTTAAACCTTGAGGAATTGATTGGTGCTCTCCTGGAGTGCCGGAAATTCGCAGTCTTGTTGCTAGATTGCCTGGCTGAAAGCTGACAGAGGGCTTTCACGAAGTCTTTGCTGAAGAATATGGAAAAAATATGCATGGAGAATTAGATGTATTGAAGGATGTTGGGAGAAGATAGTTAGGCAGGAAGTGGATACATGTTGTCAGAAGTCAGAACCTTTATATTTTAGTTCTCTTCACTTTGGTAGTCCAGCGAACATGCTTTACTGCTCTCACCAAGACATAATCGAATCAGTAGATGGATTAATAAATGAGAGGAGAAAGAGAATTACTCTGGACTATTTGACTAAAAGTTCGTCTCTTTTTAGGGCTATGATGTCTTGAAAAATATTGCTGATGTAATTGGCCAGTCCAACAGACGACTGCTTGAAGATTTGAGCAGGTAAGCTTGTTCTATTCCTACTGTGAGTTGTCTGATTATGGTCAATGATCAACACACATCTGGTTAGCCCTAACCACGTTGTTTCTGGAATTTTAGAAGCTTCAGGAGCTGTTTGTAACCATAAAATATATGTTGCTTATATTTTCATCATTTTTATATTGCAGTCAATTCTATACAATCATTCCTCATGATTTTGGATTCAAGAAGATGCGTAAGTCATCTTAAATCCTTTTCCACCAGAGCCTCATTTTTCCTTGTCCTGCTTCATTTGCTTGCTTGATCCTACAGTCTCTTTCTTTCCCTTGTGTCCTTTTTTTCCCCTTAGTTACTTCAGGTAGATGGTAGTAGTTCTGTTTGTTTTTGTGTAACTCACTAATATACTCATTGTCCTATTGTCAGGTGAATTTGTCATCGACACCCCTCAGAAGTTAAAACGCAAAATTGAAATGGTGACTGATTTTCTCTTTTCTAAATTTACTCCCTTTCTCTTTCCTCCTGATCATTATTCTGTGTGTGCGCATTTTAGTTAAAGGGGTGGACGTGTCTGCTTTGTAGTGTTTTTGGAAGTTAATTTGGACTGACTGATCATTTGATGTTTTATCATCAGCTGTTTATGTTCGTCTGAGTTTCTTATTACTTGGTGTTCCCTCACAACTGAGTTGGTTCTAAGTTGTCCTGTTATGTGCATGAGCTAACAAAGCATATGTTAGAAAGTTGAATTAGCTTGTCAGTAGAAAATTGATCTTTACGATGAAATTTTAGTTCAATGTTTTTCTACATTTATTTTTTTGCTGCTTGTCTATTGTTTTACTTATTTGTACCTGATCCTATTGCTGTGGTAAAATCTTGGAAACGAAAAGGTCGAAGCTCTTGCTGAAATTGAAGTCGCAACCAAGTTATTGGAGGATAACACAGATATACAGGTACTGCTTTGCCGGGTCTTTTTTGAAAGTATCTACTTTAGTTTTAGTGCACAAGAACATTTTGTAAATATATTGGAAGCTCAAAAGTAAAAATAAAACCCACAATTTCCAGCTCTATTTTGGTGCATTGCCAGTGAAGTGATTTGTGATTTATCTTTGAATAATAAAGATGGTTTTGGTTGAAGCTATGTTCCAAGAGATCTTGCTTTTAACAAATTTAATTTGCTTTTGCACTCAGTAATCTTTTTGATGATTAAGATATGACTCAAAATTGGCATCATATTCTTGTAGGAGGATCCCTTGTATTTTCAATATGAACAACTTCGTTGCAAACTTGTTCTGGTTGAAGTCGATTCCCAAGAATTTCTTATGGTATGAAAAAATTTTCGCTGGATCTATTACTTATCTCCTGAGTATTGTATTCCTTTATTCAGAATTTTAATCAGCATGACAAGTATGAACATTGTGAATCTTATTTATTCATCTGGTCCATGCACGTCATATCTTCTACTACAGTTGAATTTGTCTCAGATTATTATTCAACTCTTGAGTTTGTAAAGCTGAGTGATTTATTTTTGGTCAGATTGAGAGGTATATGAAGAGTACTCATGCAAAAACACATTCTGGTTATGCTGTCGATATTGTTCAAATATTTAGGGCATCAAGAGATGGTGAAACTGAAAGATTCCAGAAGGTGAACTCCAAAGTCTCATGAAATTCCTTACAACAGCTTTTTCTATTTCATTAACTTATAACTACTACTATCCAAGACTGATGTAAAATTTGTGAAGCAGTTCGCCGATACAAGTAATAGGATGCTTCTATGGCATGGTTCTCGGCTCACAAACTGGGCTGGGATTCTTTCACAGGGTTGTTTGCTTATTCTCTTGTTTTAATTTCTTCAAGCATGTTATAAGTCATCCTGTAATTACCTAATGATTAATTCCTGCATGATACACTAGGTTTACGAATTGCTCCTCCAGAAGCACCTTCGACAGGGTACATGTTTGGGAAAGGTGTTTATTTTGCTGATATGTTCTCCAAAAGTGCAAATTATTGCTATGCCTCCTCTGCTGCTAAGAATGGTGTGCTTCTGTTGTGCGAGGTTGTTTAGCCTTTCAATCCATCCCAAGCTTTGTTTCCCCTCTCTTATTTTTATGTCGTTCCTTTAGACAAGTCCATTTTTCTATACCACAAAACTCTCTATATCTAGTTTGCCATTTCACATGTTTTCCTTTTTAAAGCTTTGAATAGGGAGGGAAGGCCTGCAATCCACAAATTAACGACATTTCTACTTCCTTGTCAGGTTGCTCTTGGTGACATGAATGAGTTGCTGTCAGCCGATTATAATGCTGATAAGTTGCCTTCGGGAAAGCTAAGGTTTCATTCTTCTCATACTTATAAAATGTTATTGCTCAACTTTAACAACAAAAGAAAGAAGAGAACTGTAGTGTTTAGTTATAGGGCGACCTGTTTTGAGCTGGAAAACGAATGATTCATGGGAATGTCATGATTCTTGATATTGCAGCACAAAGGGAGTTGGTGCCACGGCCCCAGATTTTAAGAAATCTCAAATACTTGAAGATGGTGTCCTCGTTCCTTTGGGAAATCCCAAGCAGCAACAAAAGCAGGTTTGCTCTACTCTTGTTTATGATATCGCTTTACTTTATGATCTCGAAACATTATATCCATACTATGTTCGTGATTGTGAAATTATGAACGAGAAAATACTACTTTGTGTTGAAATGAACAACAATTTCTGCTGGCTGCCTAGTCCCATATATACTAAACACTGTCTGAAATGTTTTTGCAGGGTAGTTTGTTGTATAATGAGTACATAGTTTACAACGTGGAACAAATAAGGATGCGCTATGTTGTCCAGGTTGAGTTCAATTATGAGATATAATCATTGTAAGGTGGGTTGGACATGGTGTTGTTAGTGTTGTAATGTGGGCAACCCTTCTCACGTAGTTCATTGTAATTATTTCTACCAGCCATTTCCAGCGTTGAAACTTTTTGCTCTAATACCAGTTGTAATGGGGTTAACCATTGCGTTCTAATCTACTTTGGCATTCTGGCACGCTTAGACTCATTCCTTTTTCTTTGCCTTGATCTAGTTACATAGTCAATGACTACGAAATTAGAACAACATAAGCATGTATAGGAACAAGTTCTAATTTTATATTAAACTCGTGTCACAAAGAAGCACACAAATACTTTAGCCTTACAAAATTCACTTAAGCCAACACACTACTTGAGAGTGGTCTCCCTGTGCCTTTAATTAGACCACAACATCCAGTCACATGCCTACAAGTTTTCAATTGACATCCCCAATTGATAGGCTGATTTAAATTTGAGTTATAAGTCTTATCAACAACGCTGACAAGCCTACAACGGTTAGAAACTGTCAAAACCGTCCAACTGCCCACACATGTGCAAGACACATGCTCTAACCTTCAAAGTTGGCGTTGAAACACTCCCTTAGCTGCCTAGCTTTGCACATGCCCATGCGCCTGTGCTGTGCCCAGGTCCGTCCTTACACAACTTGCCCTCGTGGTCTAGTTTTCTAAGCCGTTGTCCTTGCCCAACACTTAGCCTTCAATTTATTTAGCCGCAATCATGCCACGAACACAACCTTGCCTTGTCTTGATTTGTCTAGTCCTTGTCATGCCTTAGCCATGTATTGCCTTGCATGTCCTGACCATGCTAATTCCAAGGTCTTTCTTCACTTGAACTTAATCTTAACAGAAGTCATTGCGCATTGGCAATCTCTAGCCAAGCCCGAGCCACTCGAATCATCAAACTGGAGGTGTAACAAACAAGTTTTAATTATTAAATTATATTGATTTAATTTTGGCACGTGGACGTTTGATAAGAGGCTATATGAAAAAAAATAATTTTGCAAACTCATCAAATTTGACCGTGAAAAAATAGCATGAATGGGTCATTTTAGTAATGTCAATGGCAGGTTGAGCTCGACATAATATAAACAAATCTTTTCTTAAAATTCGATGACATATTTAAACTTTTTTTCGATGAATATAATTTTGGTGATGCGAACCTCTAATAAGAGGCCAAGTAAAAAAAGTGGTTCGGCAAAATCATCAGAGCATTAAGAAATAATGGCATAAATACACCATTTCTATAACTACAACAACATGATTAAGCCCAACTATTAACATATGACATAAATAATTTTTTTTGTCAAATTCGATTGAATAATTGAGTCTTTTCCGTATAATATAAGCACATACAGGAAGAATCAATAAAAATAAGAAAGGATATTTAGGCGGGGGGAAATTCTACCGACAAAATTTAAAATATAAAAAGTAAGTAAGAAATTGTTAATAAAAACTAAAATGTATTGTAGACAATATACATAAATTTATTTTATGTATCTATATAATACTTAAATTTATTTTATGTATCTATATAATAGTATAATTTTTCGAAGAAGAAATAAAGATTATCTTTCAATTGAAAATAATAAATACCTGGTTATAACATGAGAGAGTTAGCTGAAAAGAGCTTAACGATATCTTGTGTTAGAAACATGTTTGATGGTACATTTTCTACTTTTCTTCAAACACCAAATCTTGTTCCGTATATATTTATTTGTACAATTTGATTTAATAGATTTTTTAAAATAATAGATATAAATGATAATTTTTATTATATTTTTTTTTCTTAATTTCTTTATGATTGTTGGATCGATCGGACAAAATAAATTAAGAAATAAGAAAATTTTTGTTATGTTTACTAAATTATCTTTATTAAAATTACTATAGGGTTTATTTTAATTGACTTTTTTACTTCACAATAAAATATTAAGTGAAATCGAATAAGATATTAAGTGAAATCGAATAAGGATTAAACGAGAGTGGAGTCATTAAAGAGATGCTAAATAAAAAATGTGATCTTTTTTGAGGATTAATTAAAACAAGTGTCATAAAAATTTGGGACGGAGAAATATAAATTATTTAAATATTACAAAATGAATAGTATTTAATAATTAAAAAATAAATATATAATAATAAATTATCTCTGATTTTTTTTTTAAATTTAACAAGTGAAAATAGACGGAAGGAGTAATTGACTCCCAATTTGCAAATGGAATATAAATCATGTGCGTCTGTTTGGAATATCATTTGGTAATTGAAATTGGTGTAAATTTTAGAATAGTAATGATCATTATAATAATTATACAGTCTAATAATTACTTTGATCTGCTTGTAATTATAATAATTATATTGTAGTTACAAATGTACCGTTTGGTTAACAAGTATAATTACAAAATTATATTAATTTTTTAAAATAAAAATTAATTATCTAATTAAAAATTTATATTAGACAAATAAGGGCCAGTATAAATGATAAACAACAATAACATACCCAGTGAAATCCGGGTCTGGAGAGGGTACAAATGTATGCAGACCTTATCACTACCTCATAGAGATAGAGAGACTGTTTTTGAAAAACCCTCGTATCAAAAATCAAGCCCCATAAGCAGAAGATACTGAATATCAAAAAAAGGGAAAAGAAAAAAAAAGAAGAGAAAAAACGATTAATCATGAAAAACAAATGATAATATGTAAGTACACTAAAAGTAACAAATATAAGATGGATAATGACACCACAGGATATAAAAACATGACTAAACCTACTAACCTACTATAATCGCACGACCAAACATCGACCTATGCCTACTAGCCTATCATCCTTCTACCCTAATACGCCACCTCGACTCCTTCCTATCTAAAGTCATGTCCTCGGTGAAATGAAGTTTCGCCATATCTTGTCTAATCACCTCCCCCAATACTTTTTCGGTCTATAACTCCTAACTCCAACCTCTCACACCTCCTAACAGGAACATCTGTACTTCTTCTTTGTACATGTCCAAAGCATTTTCTCACTTTGTCGGCCACAGGGGCCACCTCTAGCTTCTCCCGAATGATCTCATTCCTAATCTTATCGCTCTTGCTATGTCCACACATCCATCTCGACATCATCTTTTCTGCGACTTGCATCTTCTAAACATGTATAAATGATATTAAATTAAATATTTAACATATATATTATCTTTGAAATTATATTAGAAATTAGTAAACATATGCTCTTAACTAATATTTTTAAAACATCAATATATATATTTTTTAAATTAGTATATTTTAATTAAATTAATCGTAAAAACTAAATATACAAGATTTCTATGAACATCATGAAACACATGATTGACAGAAAGACTAATATTATAAATATACTGTCATGAAATTATTAAAATATTAGATCAAAAGATAATTTATCTAGCATAACTAAAAAGTAGCTTACAATATAAAATATAGAGTCAATACTCCTAAAACAAATGACTGAAAATATAACGTAAATTTTAAACAAAAAATTTAACATAATTCTCTTATTTCAAATTGCAACATAATGTACATAAATATGATTATTTAAAAAATTATGTTTTTTAATATTAATGAAGCAGTACATCATTTTAAAATATTAATCAAAATTTATATTATTTTTATTTGATTATTAAAAAAAATATGAAAACTAAAAATGAACAAAGAGTCTATGTGCATTTTTATGTCACTCCCTGGCAGGGTACCCTAGACGTAACCGACACTCAGAGGCTATTGCTAGTCCTCAAGCGAACCACTTGGCCTCATCACATTCATTCAATCAGTAAACTCAAGATAATCAGCGGAAGCTAAAGAAGGCAACAGACACATCTAATCTCAAATAACATATCAAATTAAAAGGCTAGTAGAAAGAACTAGCTAAACAAGTCTTACATCAACATTCGTCTCTAGTCTATGAAGCCTCTATTACTATCCAGTGGTACCAATGACAGACCCATAACTACCTCTAATAAAAAATAAGTTATCAAGTCTAATTCTATAAGCAAGATGAAATAAAAATAATGAATCCTCCGGAGCAGAGGAGGCTCACCAATCAGCTAAACACCCTAAATCCTCAACGATGCACCTGTTGATGATCACTAATCCATGCATCTACATAATAAAATGATGTAGCGCCAAGTGGCATCAGTACGTGAAATGTACGGTATATAAAATAGCTAAATGAAACCAAAACAAGTAGAATAATATGAAACATCAATAAACTCACAGATAATAACAAATCAACATCTCAAATGTCTATCTAAATGCAAGAATAAAGAGTAGACAAGTGACCTATCAACCAATCAAACCTCATCAATCAAACCATGACTCATCTCAAAGAAACTCAACTCAACTCACCTCATCACATCTCATCTCATCTCGACTCAGAGTACTCAAGGTAGGAACTTTCTGAGAGTTTCTCTTATTTGACAACAATCACTTATGAGCCAGTGATTGTACAACAAGCCGCCATTGTTGCCACAACCTTCCGTACTTGCCAGGTAGGGAACGAATCGAATCCACTAGGGACCACCAACAAATCAAACAAGTCCTCTATTATTTCAGGGACTCTATCAAGAAGAAACCTCAACATAATGTGTTATGACAGTCCTAATCCTCACCTACGCTTGGCTACGTAGTTTGACGAGTGCAAATTGGAAGACTCTATCAAAAGGGAATCTCAACATAATGTGTTGTGATGGTCCTAATCCTGTAGCCAGTGCGAGTTGGACTAAGTCTTACCCTTTCGGTGCTCGATACTCCTCCGAAGAATCAATTCTTATAAGATAATCCATCCCAAATCAAACTATCTCAATCAACCTCGTGGAGGCACTCATCATTCAATCAGTCTCATAGAGACTCTCATTATCTCATCAATCAACATCTCAATCAATAACTCAAGGCGTAGAACAATCATTAGGAAACAATCGAATAGACAAATCATTAGAGTTCATTTAGGAACACTCATGGACCATCAAGAACTATCAACCTATCATCATTCTTACATCACAATCGACATTCTCATTCAAGGCTCTAGACTCCATCCCTATGTTATTCACGCATGCTTTCAAAAGTTAACATATAGGGTTTATGCAATATCTCATGAGAAATATTCAATTCAAGGAAACAAGTTTATGATAATCATCAACATATGAAAAAATATATAGTAGGTATAGATCTCAAGAAAATAATCAAGAAAATACTTCAAGAACATGTATGTAGACTCATGCACTTTCAACTCTTCTATAAGACCATCTATGGGGCACATAAGAGAACAATCTCATGCTTTTAGTTTAACCTTACATACTTGGGATGAAACTATCAACAATCAATCTCAAGGATTTGCCTTCGAATTCTCCAATCTACGCTTCTCTCTTCTCTTCTTTCAAGCTCTAACTTTTCAATGACTTAGAAAGTACTTAGAATGGAGTTTTTGACCCTTTTTACGCATCAAAACGACCTAATTAGATCGTGTTTTGGGTTTAGAAGGGGTTGAAAATTGATCGGAATGCCCCTAATAAATTTAAAATAAATTTTTTCACCTCGGAGAAACAGGTCTGCGATGCGGACCCATCGCACCTACATGTATTTCTTTTCGAAAATTTTCTGAACGAGTTTTTCAATCTCCATCGATTTTTTTAAAAAAAGTGTAGGTCTCTACAGAGGCGAGATGCGCCTCTGTTGTGTACTCACATTGTTTTTTTGTTTCAGATCGAAAAATTATCTTTTGATCCGGTCACTCTAAAAATCGATCGATACCATTTTCCCACTCAATTTTTCATGCTGATCGCATATTTGGCCTCGGATTTGCAAACGGAGCATGGAAAGATGCGTTATGTACACGCCTCTACTCAAGGGGTATTTTGGTAATTTTACTGGATGTTACATTTTATAAGACTTTCAATTTCAGAACTTGAAAAGTCTGTAAAGAGGCCCGCGCTAAACCATACGCTACACAAATTGTTCCAACAAGCGAGAAACTAGAAAATATGATAACAAAAGTATTGCTCTCCTAACTATTTAGAAGAGCCATAAAAAAATCTATTTTTCTCTAATTACATAAAATATAGAATTTCATAATAATTCAAAGATATAATTAAAAGACATTTTTGTAGAGTTTTAAATGAAACACAAGATAAAGAATCAAACACTTAAAAAAAATAATCTTTGCCCGTTACTAAATTCATCCCTTAACTATGGCTCATGCGTAGTTTACATCCTTGTGCTATAATCATATATTACTAAAAGTAGAAAGAGTCTAAGTCAAAAGTTAGATTACTAAAATGCCCTTTATCTATTTAGTTATTTTCTTAAAATTATTTTTTAACTACACCTCTTCATTTTCATAACTTATAATCTAATAATGGTCATTAATCTTTTGTCTTTAACTCCCACGTATCATTTCTACAACTTATATTCTATATAATCTTCATTAATCTTGTGTCTTTAACTCCCTCTTTAAGCTTTTCATAACTCTTATTTTAATAATTTTTTATCATTTCTATGTCTTTTCAAATTCATAACTCCATATACTATATTATAATCATATTACTATATTATTATTGTCATGATAAATACTACAAATGAAAAGCTATAAAATCAAAATTAAAAGATAAAACTATCCACAAAAGTATGTGCATTTTACTTGGTATACATGAAAACGTCTTTTTGATCAATACTCTAACTAAGCCTTTCTTTTCTCTAAATTAATTTGAATTACTTAATTAATGCAACTGTATTTTACTTCATGAAAATATATGTGCATTTTTTGTATTCTGAAGTTCATAAATATAATTATTACTTTCATGTATAGGAAAAAAAAATCAAAGAATTGTATTTAACGTCTTATTACTCCTATTATGTAGTTATTTTTTGTTCACCATAAATAACATGATAACACTATTTATTTAAATATCATTGGTCGTAATGTTTCTCTACGGAAGAAGGTGACGTTAAGAAGAGAAATTATGCGCTGATTATGTATATTATTTTACCATCTATATTGATATAATTAAAGTTTGAGAAGAATCTGATTATTGTGTTTTTTCTTATCTGTTTTATTTTATATTCTCTATCTGTTATACTTCTTTAATTTAATCTTCTATGAAATTTTGAATATTGTAAGTTGTGCTTAAATTAGTCATTTATGACTTTTATATTCGTTTGTAAATGTGCTTTTATAATATTATTTATTTATCCTTTTCTTACGGATATAATTTCTTTAAGTAGCTACATATTTGTGTACATACTTATTGATATGGGAGCTTAATGAGAAATTATTGAGGATATATCATATCGATATATTCATAGCATTACAGGTTATATTATCTTAATTAGTTTTGCATATATATATATATATATATATATAATATATATATATTTCTTGCTTGATCGAGTTTTGGACTTTATTAATGAATAAAATATAAATTAATAAAGTTAACATTATTAGTTTTAGCATTTCTATATATAATAATTCAATTTTATAATAATTATATGGAACAACGTGCAATGCACGTTCCGACAAACTAGTAGTTAACAAACAACATCCTTTTAGTATCTAAAACATTGCAAGAATCATTCTTCCATTTATTCTAGTTGAAAAAACTAACGTTGAAGTTGAAAAAACATCACTTTCTCTTTCCCAAAACATCACTACAACTATACATATATTGGTATAGTTGAAATTGAGAGTTCTTTCAAGCAAAAATATATACCCAACAGTCTACTATATTAACGAAAGTTACTCGAGAAAAAAAAAGTTATGGCAAAAATTCAATCTCTTTTAGAAATTTTATCAAATAGATTAGGGGCGTAATCTGGGGCATTTTATGATTACATTTTATTATCTTTAGCAAATACAATAATTTCTTTCAAAATGACAGATGATAGAACAAAACTTAGATCTCACTAGTGGTCAACTATGATAATTAATTTAAACGTTATTGGGACAAAATAGTTACAAACTTAATTTTTGCCTTGTCCAGCGCAACTATTCGGAGGAAGACAAATAAAGTCAAAGCTATAGCTGCTTTAATTGGTTATTATGTAGAAGAGTTAGGCAGATATATATTTTTGACTATTTAGAAAGAAAGAAAAGTTCCGTCTCTTGAAGAAAGACAATCAGAGGACAATAGGGAGATGGGAGAGAGGAAGTGATGTTTTGGAACAACAATGTTAGTTTTTTAACCAGAGTAAATAGTTTTTGGTAACATTTTAGATACTAAAAGGATGTTTTCTGTTAACTATTATGGCACAAGGATATAAACTAAGTATGAGTCGAATGAATTTGGCCCACAACTCTATATTTACTGGTATCATGAAATAAGACTTTGTATATGCTTCACGTCTTTCATTCTCTCAGGAATCTCCTTCAGCTTTGGACATCCACTGATATGAAGACCTCTAAACATAGGCATTGGATTTGTGGCTAAATGCCATCTTTCTAGTTTTGGAAGATGGTCTCGATAAAGGAACTCCAGTTGACTAAAACTGTTATCGCTGCACATTATTTCTGTTCCTTCATAAGCTCTATACATACAGAGATTCCTTAGGTTTGGCAACCTTCCCAAAATAGGCATCGGATCTTCTGTGAGTGCTGAGTACTGAAGAAGCATCATTGTGATGGAATTTGGAAACAGAGGCAGTTTCTCTATTCTCCCTTGTAAATGCAATTTCTGGAGCTTTTGACAAGAATTAAGAAATTCAAGAGCTGGGAATGGTTCATCTGCGTGTAATGAGAGAGTGCTAATGCTTAATTCTCGAAGATTGACTAAATCAACAGGGTCAACATCTTTCCACTGATCACATTGGATGCCTTTAAAAACTCGAAGACTAGTGAGTTTGCTTATACGTATCAGAGGTTTTGAATACTGAACAAGTAAACGTCTTAGATTTATTAGGTCAGCTATCTCTGGGGGTAGTTGGATTGAGAATGCATGCGCACTAAGTGTCTGTAAATTCTTGAGGTTTGCCAATGGAGGAGGGAAGAGCATGAAAATCACCTCTCAATCTTAAGACTTGAGGTGGTACAAATTCCCTATGACATCAGGTATAATACGACCTCCAATATCCAAGTACAGCACATATAGATGTCGGAACACACTATGAAGCTTTATAGGGGTTATGTTAAAATCCCGATCGAAGAACATAACTGACCTCAACTTCAAGTTAGAAAGATCAAGTGAGAGGTACCTTTTTCCTTGACCATGAATGGCATGTCTGGCACATGAAGAGGATATGGAGTGCTTTCTTGGATCATAAATGTCAAAGAGGTTTACCTCCAATGCCTTTCGCATGGCAAGATCACATGAATCGTGAACCCTACATCGAATAACTTTTTCCAAAAGTGTTCCAGCCAATTGAACCAAGCTTCGTCTTATCAGCTCATTCAAGAAGCCTTCAGCGACACCCTCCATTGTTTCTTCTCCATTTGGTATGAAACCCTCTGCCATCCACATCCATACTATATTTTCAGCTTCGACCTCTTGATCCTCTAGAAAAATACCAAAGTAGAGAAAACACTGCTTGAGCGCAGTTGATAAATCATTAGGAGGCCATTGCTTGAATGCCAAGTAGTTTCCTGCAAAAGAGATCCCAACTTTCTTCTTGGCTTAGGAAACAAAGTTTATGGACAAAACCTCTGTCGTCTGCTCTTTCAGCGACATCCTCTTTGCATGTGGTGATAATAACTCTGCTGCCATTCTTGCTATCAGGGAATGCTCTTTTCAAACTCTCCCATGCTTCTCTCTGCCATACATCATCAACCACCACAAGGTATCTGCGTTCCTTTAAAAGATGACGAAGGTGAATTTCTAGATCTCCTTCTGTCATCCTTTCCAACAAATCTAGAATTTCCTTGGTGCGACCTTGGATGGATTTTATGATATTCCTAAGAAGATCCATTGTGTTGTACTCTTGAGAAACGCATATCCAAGCGCGTGTAGGAAAGCTATTGCGTATATCAGGACTGCTGTAGAGGTTTCTTGCAAGTGTTGTCTTGCCTAGCAAGCGTGTGTAGTGAAGCTATTGAGTATATCAGGACTGTTGTAGAGGTTTCTCACAAGAGTGGTCTTACCTAATCCACCCATGCCATGAATGGAGAGGATCCTTCGACGAGGCTCTGGTTTTGAGTAGTTCAGCTTGCAATGTTTCCACAACATCCTGAAAGCCAACAAAAATGTGATCCTCATCTACATATGTAGTTCTCCTCAATGTTGTAACCATGGCAGACTGCTTACTTGGCTCTTCTCCTGCATTATTGTTGATATTTGTAATACCATAAGTCTCTCGTTTGCGAGAGATATCCATGATTCGTTGCTTGAGTGATTGGATCTCCTTGACAGATGCAAGCGCAAGCCTTGAGACTACAATCACTTTTACCAGCCTCGAAGCTGTAAGTCTCGAGTACAGCAACAGCATCATTAGCAATAGAGTTGATCTCAAAGACCCATTGTTGAACTCTTAGATCTCCAGATTGCTTTTGTTCTGCATCTCTGAGGAAAGACTGTATGAAGAGTAGCTCCCTTCTCAGCCACTCAACTTCCTCTCTCAGATTTGTTGAGGAAATTGCCCAATTTTTGAACTGCAAATGACACAAATGCATCAGCCATCTTCAGAAATACTACTTTTGATTGGAGGCTAACTGTATGGAAATTAATATTTTATGAAAAAAGGTAGTCTGTATTTTATGAAACAGTAGAATGAGTTTGATAAGAGATGAATATTGTTATCATGGAATTGAGTATTTAAAGCTTCAAAAACTCAACAGATGAACTTGGAATAAAGTCTAAAGTAACAAAGATGATAGAGTGAGGTTAATGATAAAGAAAAGTATATATTCTAATTTCTATCCAACAGCCGAAAAAAAGAAAAAGAGCTGTGGTTAATGATAGAGAAAAGTATATATTCTAATTTCTAACTAACTGTGAAAGAAAAGAAGGAGATAGGTTAATGATAAAGAAAAGTATATGTTCTCTCTAACTGTGAAAATCATACTATCATTTACTTTTCGTTGTTAGTCGTTCTTTTTTTTTTTTCTTTTCCTTTCCCTTTTTTCCCATATCTAGTATTTTCTACTTATGGGGCTTGATTTTTGAGACGAGGGTTTTTCGAAAACAATCTCTCTATCTCTATGAGGTAGTGGTAAGGTCTGCGTAGATTCTACCTTCCCCAGACTCCACTTGGGGGATTCCACTGGGTATGCTGTTATTGTTGTAGTAGTTTAGTAGTTTTGTGAGAAGAGTTTTAACCAAATACCAAAGAGATGAACCATATTTGCAATGGCCTACTCTTTGTTATGATAGCATTTGAGGTCAAGTCAAATGTGTTGATTGTTCACTGAGGTACGAACAATACTCGTTCAGCTAATAAGCTACAGCCTACTCTTGTTGCCACGATCCATAGAGATTCAGTCATTTGTCATTCTGATTATCTTGATTTTTGGTGTATCCCTAATTTCTATCTCTTTCCGTTCATCTTTTTTTCCTCTCTTTCCATTGTTTTATTGAGTTAAATCTTCAAATTATGTTTTGTTGTTTAACTTACACCCTGGTAATGTGATTTCTTATTATGTCAAGAAGATTTAGTACTGCTCACTAATAGTTATCTAATTTAGTTCAACAAAGAGGAACCGGAGAAATATTAATTTAGAACTCAGTAACTTGAAAAGACTAAAATTCTGAGTGTTTAATTACAAGAGATAAATGAATACAAGCAGGAATTTTGACAAGTTCCTATTTTCCACTATAATGGGACATGCATTCAATTCAACCTGCCCATTTTAAGTCGTCGTACAAGACCTTGTACACCAGAAATGTTCACAAACAAAATTGACTCACTACCTCTTTTAGTCAGATACTTATGAAAGTTGCATTGTATCCTCTGATTTATTCTTTTCCCTGGCTTCTTGACCTTCAAGCTTTGATGAGTTAGCGATGGCCTCTGATATAGCCTTTGGTAGCCAAAATCCCGGTCTTTCAATAGAGGCTGCACGATCAAGTACCAATGGTTCCTGCAATGTGATCTGAATGCCATCATATGTCCACAACGCTAAATCTGCTTCGCCTTTCAAACCCAGGGAGAACCATCCTAAGCCAGCAACCGCAACATCCATGCTGTTGACATCCCAGCTCATTCCACGTGCTTTTACTTCCCTCTTTTGCCACTGTCCCAATTCAGAAACTCGCTCCATTGAAATGGGAGGCTAAAGATTAGGATAAAAACAGAACAATTAGCATAGTTATTATGAAGTATAAGATCGCCATAGAATAAAAAATGAACGATATATCGTGTTGATTGTAGACTTATATATAGATTCTATACTACTTCTACAAAGAAGAGATATACTTAAAAGGAGCACCATTGAGCGTTGAACAAACACAACTCGTTAGATAAACTTAACAGTGCAAGTCGTTAAATATTCCTGGAGCAAATTTCCCTAGGAATATTAACTTACAAAACACATACAGAGAACAAAAACCTGCAATCACGTTGTGATCCATTTTGGTCGCAGTCAAAGTGGCGGAGCCGGGAATTTAGCAAAGGGTGTGTAAATTTTTTTGGGATTCTATATAGTCTGCTATATATAGCAGTATTTCATCGTTTCCCACAGTATTCTTGATGTGGCTTTAAGGAAAGTAATGAAGTGCCCACTTGGACAGAAGGGATCAGACATATGAATAAACAGTTTATGAAAGCTCCTTGGCGAACTACCAATGAAGGAGAAAATGGTTAGTATAGTCCCAGACCTAATCAGTGTTATCAAAACAGAAAATTGCAAAAAAGCTCTAAGGTTCATCAGGACTTTAAGAGCAAAGTGCAAATAAAGCATGGCTCTTAATAGAAGAAGGCACAAATGGATAAAAAAATACAAATATATGTTTAGTTCAAAACTAATCATTAATAAATGATATGGATGAAGAATTTGGAAAAAGAATACGATAAAGTGTGAAACATCTTTGTTGCCCCTTTAGGAGAGGCTCACTTGGAAGGCAAAGTATGTCTTCGAGCCTTGACGATGACACTTACACCCACATTCAGCGAGGCAAAGTGCTACACACGTTTTGAACCTCGTTTCAGGGCTTAAGCATGCCTTTGACAACACTGGCCAATAGATTAAATGATTCAACTGGTTTTGGCTCTTTGGTCAACCAGCGGGCTTCAGAACCTATCCTTCAACCATAACTGAAGACTCTCTAATCAAATTTAGCTTGGCACGATAGATTTTAGCTTACTTTCTACATTTCAGCTATGTAAACTTTTAACCGAAACTTATTTCTAACATCCCCTCAAACAAATGATGCGTTGACCCGCATATGGGAAAGCATCTTCTTTTCTTTTGGCCCCCTCTATAGATGCCCATACAAAATTGGCGATTCAGCAAACAGAAGGAAGCAAGCTTGGTGAGAGCTGCTTATTAGCAACAATTTTGGCATATATGTCTGCAAAGAAATGGATGAATATTTTATATAAAAGATTGTCCATTAATAACATCTTAGGAAAACAGTCTTCTTGGCGGATCAAGGGTAGAGGATTTGTTCACACACACGGCACTATGACATCTGCTATCAGGCTAACTTGCAACATGCTCTTAGTTGTTAACTTGTTTTTGCAACTACGACTTCTCTTTTAGCAAAAAATAACCTCTCCATTAATTGTACTTATCTACAAATATAAACATTGATCTTCAACCAAAAACATACTGATAAAGTTCAAGTGGAATTAACAATAAAGTAGGAAATATTATTGAATCAGAAATACTCCAAGAATTGGAGTATTACCTGCAGCTCATCGGCATTTTCTGTCTTCCCTAGATGAAGAGACACACTTGGTGATGCCCAGACAGTGACGTAGATTGTTTCCACTGAGGCATGAACTAGATCCAGTCTAACAAGGCCCCAAATATGTACAGTCTGCCCATGCTGCAAGAAATTGCGAAAAATACATTTTAGAGTTGAAAAGTCTTTTTGATATCAGGCAAAAAGTTTGTTGCAGTCATATATATCTTAAACTGCAATATAAAACTGAAAGAGCAGCTAAGGACTGAGGAGCAAACAAAAGAACCAATCTGAATCCCAAATAATTTGAAGAGAGGTCAGTTTACAAAGATTTAAGGTCATTTCGTCAAATTGCTCTCTGTTTCTAAGTTCATAGACCTCACAGTAGTTTCATCAATGTTACCTACCAAACAAAAGGCCTCAACTATTTCTAGAGCAAAAAATCTATAGAACTTCACGTAGAAAGACTATATATGTTTTTTATGACAAGGAAAATCCGTAGCTGCTACCCCGACTCCTATGCAATAACTCGCAAACCACACAGGAGAGGTAGCCCGCACTGGGCAAGTTCGATGCGATGAACTCGACCCAGAAGACAAACCCCTAGCAAGGGGTTTTGAAATTGAGATCTCCAACATGAAAGTTCTAAGCCCACACCAGTGGGCCATCTCGAAGGGTCAGAAAGACTATATATGTACTAACAACTATTTCCAAAATTGGTATAAAGGGAAAGAAAGAAAAAAAGGGTACAAATTTCAAGTTGGAGGCACCGCATCATAAGATTCTTCAAAGTAAAGTGAAGGAAACATCAATTACATTACGTAGAAGATGCAGGACCGGTCTTGACCTTCAGTTAAGAGGAAACTACAAACTACTCTCTCCTTTATCATCTCCAGGTTATTATGGTGGACAACCAGAATCCTAAGGAGAATTTGTTAGGCAAGTGGTTTCATCCTTTTTTTTTCAAGACTCAAGAGGCAGTAAAGTTGGACTCAAGAAACACTGAATACATTAACCTTGTTGGCAAGCATCAAACACAACAATGCTATTAAGTAATGGGCAGCCCGAGCCCTGAATACATTAACCTTGCAGGTGACGTGAAGCCCCATGAAGTGCACTTATGTCAAAAGTTTTTTCTTTTTTTCCTTTTCCATTCTTTTGTTTTAATCATTTTCATATTATTGTAATAATCATGTCTAACCTATCATCTCCTTTCGGATAGTATTACAATAATGATGCAGCGGAACTCCATTACGATGGAGGTAAGAGATTTCTATAGTATTCCATAACTGAAAGGATAATAATAGATCGATTTCTTAATAGACATGCTAAACAGCTCCCAAAAAAAAAAAAATTCTCTTCGAACCAATTAAGAGAAACTTGATTGATGTTTCAATAGCCCAACTTCATCAATGTCGACATCTTCAAGTGATAGCTTCTTCTCCTGTTCCACCCAAATATTATTTCTAAAAAAAAAAAAAATCAACAATATAGAATTGGGATTTGCTTCTATATTTACCTTTGCTATCATGAAATAAGACTTCATACATGCTAGAAAAACTTCACGTCTTTCATTCTCTCAGGAATATCATACAGCATTGGACAACTCATGGATACAAAGACCTCTAATCAGAGGCATTGCACTTGTGGCTAAATACCATCTCTCTAGATTCCAAAGACACTCAAGACAAAGGAACCCGAATTGACTGAAACTGTAATCACTGCAAACTATTTCTTCTCCATCATAAGCTCCAACAACCAATCGAGATTCCTCAGGTTTGGCAACATTCCCAAAATAGGCATCGGATCTTCCATCAGTCTTGAGTCCAAAAGAAACATCATTGTGATGGAATTTGGAAAGAAAGGCAGTTTCTCTATTATCCCATCAAACACCAACTTCTGGAGCTATTGACAAGAAATAAGAAATTCAAGGGACGGGAATCATTCAGCAGTTATACACAACAATCTGAGAGTGCTAAGGTTTCTCAAGCTACTAATGTTGTTTAGGGAGTAAGATCCGGTAATATCATACATGCTTAATTCTCAAAGATTAACTAAATCAACAGGGTCAACATCTTTCCACTGATCACAACAAACACCTTCAAGAACTTGAAGACAAGTGAGTTTGCTTATACGTATCAGAGGTTTTGAATATGGAGCAACTAAATGTCTTAGATTTATTAGGTTAGCTGTCCCGGTGGGTAGTTGCCATGAGGGTCTACAGCCACTGACAGTAAGTGTCTGTAATCTTGAGGTTGCCAATGGAGGAGGGAAGATCATGAATACAACCTTCCATTCTTAAGAACTTGAGGTGATACAAACTTCCTGTGGCAGCAGGTATAGTTCCACCACGAATATCCAAGTACAACACATATATATATCGGAACACATTACTGAACTTTATGACACTTACATTGGAAAAATCTTGATTGAAGAACATAATTGACCTCAACTTCAAGTTAGAAAGATCAAGTGAGAGGTACCTTTCTCCTTCATCATAAATGGCATGTCTGATACATAAAGAAGATATGGAGTGATTTCTTGGACCATAAATGACAAACAAGTTTACCTCCAATGCCTTTTGTATGGCAAGATCACGAAGTAAATCATGAACCCAACATACAGAAGCTTTTTCCCAAAATGTACCAACCACTTGAACCAAGCTTCGTCTTATCAACTCATTCAAGAAGCCTTCAGCGACATCCTCCATTCTTTCTTCTCCATTTGGTATGAAACCCTCCGCCATCCACAACCATATTATGTTTTCAGCATAGACCTCTTGATCTACTGGAAAAATACCAAAGTACAGAAAACACTGCTTGAGCGAAGTTGACAAATCATTGTAGCTTAATGATAGTATGTTGGAGATCTCAATATATTTATCTTCAATAATGTTCTTCCAAAGAAATCTTTCACCTTTTTCCATTCGTCTGACCCCCTTTTATGCGAAAGTAGTCCACCCAATACAACAATTGCAAGAGGCAGGCCTCCACACTTGTCCACCATATCTCTAGCTAACCCTTCCATTTCTCGAACCATTGCTCGAACATCAAATAGTTTCCTACAAAAGAGATCCCAACTTTCTTCTTGGCTAAGGAAACGAAGTTTATGGACAAAACCTCCATCATCTGCTCTTTCAGCGACATCCTCTTTGCGCGAGGTAATAATAACTCTACTGCCATTCTTGTCATCTGGGAATGCTCTTTTCAAACTCTCCCATGCTTCTCTCTGCCATACATCATCAACCACCACAAGGTATTTGCATTCTTTTAAAAGATCACGAAGGTAAATTTCTAGATCTCCTTCTGTCATCCTTTCCAACAAATCTAGAGTTTCCTTGCTGCTACCTTGGATGGATTTTATGATATTCCTAAGAAGATCCATTGTGTTGTACTCTTGAGAAACACATATCCAAGTGCGTGTGGGGAAGATAGAGACTATATTAGGACTTCTGTAGAGGTTTCTCGCAAGAGTGGTCTTGCCTAATCCACCTATGCCATAAATGGAGATGACGCTTCAATGAGGCTCAACTTTGAGAAGTTCAGCTATCAACTTTCTACCACATCCTGAAAGCCAACAAAAATGTAATCCCGGTCATCCACATAGGAGGTAGTTCTCCTCAATGGAGATTGATTGTTTGGCCGATTACTTGGCCCTTCTCCTGCATTATTATCAATTTTTGTAATACCATAAGTCTCTCGTTTGTGAGAGATATCCATGATTCTTTGCTTGAGTGATTGGATCTCCTTGCTGGAATTGTAGAATGTCTTCTCCTTCCTACATATGCAAGCGCAAGCCTTGAGGCGACTAGCAAATCCATCATCATCACCTTTACCAGCCTCGAAGTTGTAAGTCTCGAGTATAGCATGTTAAAATTCATTGTCAAATTAGCCTACCATCCCACCAAACTTAGCCCTCTATGAATAAATATTTTCACACATTTATTGTCAAATATGGTGGAAAAAAGGTAGAAACTTTCTACCATGCAATAGTGGCATGTTGGCCATATTTCTATTATAAATAGAGGTAGTATTTTGGATATTGAAACACACCACAAAAAAGAGAGCATTAGTCAAGTGAAATAGAGAAGAAGAACATTTTTGAGGTTGTGTGGTTTTACACACCACAAAAAGAGAGCATTAGTCAAGTGAAATAGAGAAGAAGAACATTTCTGAGGATGTGTGGTTTGATATAAAATAAAAGTGGTGCAGTACTCTGTAATATTGTATTAAGTATTACATTGTGAGTTGTTTCCAGAAATATACTTGAGAGTATTATTTTTGGTCAACGTTATTGGGTTAATTTATAGTTGTGTGTTTCTATACGGATTTTACTATATCCATTGAAAAACTTAACAACAACAATTATGGGTCATGGAGTACCCATATCAAATTTTACCTGCCCGGACAGGATTTATGAGATATTGTTAATGAAAGTGAAACAACTCCACCAAGGGACACATCAACCTCAACACCACCTACATTAGATGCTACACCACAAAAGGCGACAAAAGATCCTGACGCTGTAAAGAAATGGAAAGTTAAGGCTGGTAAAGCCATGTATGCCTTAACTGTGGCTGTAGAAGATGAGTTTCTACAACGAATCAAAGATGCCCAGACGTCAAAGAAAGCGTGGGATACTTTGACATCAATTTTCTCAAAAAAGAATGATGCGAAATTACAAAGGCTCAAAAATGAGCTTTTGGCAATCTCTCAATGGAATATGTCTATCAGTCAATACTTCTTGAAGGTGAAATCTCTATATGATAAGATTTCTAAACTAGATCCAAAGAATAGTATTTCGGAAACCAGGATGAAAAGAATTATCATACATGGATTGAAATCGGAATACAAAAGTATTGTCACGGCAACTCAGGGCTGGGCCACCAAGCCAACATTAACAGATTTAGAGAATTTGCTAATCGACGAAAAGGATCTAGACAAATCCACGTCTAGCCGACCCACCACTCATAAGGAGACTGCCCTTTTCACAAATAGAAGAGACGGGCGAGGACGCGGTCGAGGTCGAGGACGAGGACGTGGTGCTGGGAGATTTGGAGGTCAAGATCGAGGTGTACCAGGAAATCAAGGTAGGGGTGTCCAATCAGGGGGAGCTCAAGGAGCTCAAGACGATAGTAGAAATCAAAACCGGTGGCAACCAAAAGATCGTCAAAGTGACGAATGTTATAATTGTGGCAAGAAGGGACATTATGCAAAGAATTGCTGGTCTAAGAAAGTCAAAGGAAATACTGCAACGTCTTCCAA
>DF359052.1:21921-41055 GCA_000787875.1 Solanum virginianum
TATCAGAATAATTCAAATCTGACCCAACACTATAATTTTAATCTCATCTGTTAATTCGTGTTGATCAATGGTCCATATCAAATCTCCAATTTATTTTCCTTCTTTAGTTACACATACCAAGACCCCTAACCCATTTTCATTTTTTTTTCACTTACCAGTAAACAAAACCACACCCAACTTTCTCCTTGCCACTACTCTTCTCTACCACCATCAACATCAACCAAATTATTAGTGATTCTGTACTCTTTTAGATTTGAGTTATAAGACAAATTCACATGCTTGATTTTTGTGGATTCTTTTAGCTTTATTGTTGCAAAAGTGAAGGAGCATCGCAACACTCAGTTATTGTGGTAATCTTGGTGCATTTCTTCAGCTCTTGTGTATCTTCATTCCGTAGCTGATTGATACAATCTCAATATCCATGAGTCTATCAAAAGTTTGATTTGTTTTCCTTTTTTATTGGTTCCTTTAAATGTGACAGTCTTAATTTTTTCAATTTTGAATAAGATCTTGACTGATATTGTGTTAAAATTAGTTTGATTACCTTGATTTGATTGAGTGATCTATTTTAGGGGAAATCTTTATAAATATATGCAATTTACCTATCAATACAACTGGGTACTTATTTATTTTTGGTTATATTTTAATTGCCTTAGATAATTTGTCTAATTAAGGAAATGCTAGCTTGATTGATTCGGTGAAGTTTGATATATTATTTTTCGCTTTTTACCTACAATAGAGACCAACTCTTTCCAATATATAGATGAGGCTTCTCTTTTTCAGTGAGGATCATCTCTTTACTCTCCAACTCCTTATTTCATAGACGATTTGCACTTCTCATATGTACTCTATACTATTCTGTCCCATTCAATACATTTTTCTCATTTACACAATATCAAAAAATAGAGAAAACAGAGGAAAAGTTCTTATATTCTAAAAGGTTTTACTTTAAAAAGTTCTGGCATTCTTGATAAAATCCATATGAAAAAAAATACTCTATATTACTTTAATATTCTCCTCCCTCACAAAAAGAAAAGAAGAAGTAAGAACTCTCTAACCACTCCCTATTCTTCAACACTTTCCTTAACTGGTGAATATTTTTTTTTATTATTATTTTTGTGCATATTACTCCTTTCGTTTTTGTGTAGTAGGTTTTAAATTCAAGTTAAAGTGAAGAGTCGCTTGGGATGGGAGGAGGATGACTTCAAAGCTTTATTTATATTATGTTATTGTATTTTTATATTTTTGCAAAAATAATGTAATAAAATATAGTGAAAATCAAGGTTACTATTGATTGTGGGCGGGAATTACGTGCTATATGTTATTATTTTTATTTTTTTACTTTTATTTTTGTTCTTTTAAATAAGATTTCATTAAATCTTTTCTTCTAAAGAATCATTTTCTAGACTTTTTCAAACTTGAGCAGGACAATGCAAAAATGAAAATGTTACCTCCTAACCAATAGTTAGTGAGGGTGCCAAAAGGAATTACGAGATCTAATTCCATTTTTTAAAAATTAGCCGACGCGTCCCCCAGAGTACCACCTATCCAATTTTTTGAAAAGGAAATTATGTGTATTTATATGTAAATACTTCTATGTGTATATTATATTATATTAAATTTTCACTCATTTTCTCAAACAAAAAATAAATAAATATTATTTTTGAAGCCGATCTCAAATAAAAAATGTTTCTAGGGAAGGAGCTATGATAAATAAATATCATAGTTTCGTACCCACAAAGAAACAAATATTTTTTTGAAAACCCTTTTTTAAAATCTCTCTCTTGAAAAAAAATCTTGATGAAGTATTTTATTTTTTGGGTTGTTTATATTATTCACATTAATTATATTGCACGATTTGTTTGTTTTTCTTACCAATATTATTTTCTCTCACTAATTTTTATAATAATATAAAATAAGATTTATGTGGTCACTTAGATTAACAAGATAATAAAAAATAGTTTTTCGTGTTATAATATGATCACTTAGGTCTTAGTTGAAATAAAGAATAAAATTTTGTGTTGTATAATTACTTGATCACTTACTTCAAATTAATAATCAAGTTTCTTTATTAACATTATTTAATCAAGTCAATTTGATGTATCACCTAGAATTAATCACTTGATCAGTTACTTTTATTTCATCACCTCTTTGACAAAATAAAATAAAATAAAATAATTTATCAGTTAGCATTAATTTAGGATTTTTAAAATAAGAGACCCTACTTGTTATTTGCAACCCCCACATAAGGCATGAGATATGGCCGGGACCCACACTTGCGGACCTCAAAGGATGGTTAAACCTTCCCTTTGAGGTAAATTGATCCCTTACCCGATCACTGGTGACTTAAACTTCAATTTAGATTTAGGTTAAAAATGGTGTCCTAATGCACCCGAACATTAGGTGGCGACTCTTCGAATTTTTAAAAATCTCAAAAGAGTCATTGCCATGATGTCATCTAGGTTCCCATCTTTTCGCAATAAAAAATAGGACGTGAATATACATGGTATAACTTTGACATACATGCAGGGTTGGAGGTGAAACGCCCCAAAAATATGCTTCGAAAATGTCCATAATTGTAATTTTCATATATCTCAAAATCCGTCCATGATATAAAAAATTTGACTTCATATTCTTTATTAGGGGGCAAAATTGAATGGGGAATGAGTATAACACCTATTTTAGAAGACCCACAGCAAAAAATAATTTTCGCCAACTTTTCACAAAACAGTGGGCATTCGTGTTGGCTTCGCAACGTGGACCTATAGCGGAGCAGTATTATCACTTTCTTAATTCTTCCTATTTTAGCCTAAGGCATTTGGGTCTTGGCCCCATATCCATTTATGTGTAAAAACGTCTATACTTAGTCATTTTTCAACTCTATATCACTCAAGACACTCTCAAAACCCTCTCTAAGACTTAACCAAATATTTCATCCAAAATTAAGTATCTCAAGCTTAATTTCGAATCTCAAGAACTCCATTCAAACTTCAAGTCTCCTTCAAGTTTACATCAAGAAAACCCAAGTTTATGGTATGTGGGTTTCATCCATTGAGTTCTTTCAACCATAGAGCCCAATCTCCATTTTTATGAAAATTGCATGTTTTCAAGTTGTATTATCTTATAAGGGTTTTACTATATGTTGGTGTGTTGATTTGCATTGAGTTTTTTCATATTATTACACTCTTGAATTGCATGATTTTGAACAAGCATTATACACCCACCAAGTGTTTGATAAAATTTCTTGACAAGGATTCTAAAAGTTATTGATGATTGATTGCATGATTTACGAATCAGGTGACTTTATGGTAATTTTGGGCTTTCACAAATGTATGACAAGGATTCTTGAGTTATTGATAATCTATTGCATAATTTATGAGTCAAGTGACTTTATGATGATTTTGGGCTTTAAAAATATATTGAATTTATGAAAATGTCTATGATGTTGTAAATGCTAGATTAAGCCCTCTTCTAAAGATTTTACCTCTTGTGAGCCTTTGATGTTAATGCAAGGGTAATGTTTGATGATGATCTATTCTTATGTTTTAAAGTTAGACTCACCATTAGAGGTCAAAGATGTTTTAGACCTACTCATGTCATGTTTCCATGTTTCTTACAAATTCCTAAAGTGTGATTATTTTAGTTATTTCATGGGATTAGGCTTAGCACTGATGGATGGAGGGTTTTCTCTCTTTCCTCAAACTATGTGCCAACATAGAAGTATACTTTACTCTTGCTTTAGTAGTAGATCCATTTAGTGCAATTCTTAATGAAATCCACCTGAAATGGGATAGTTTCTCGTAAGGGGGTTGCTTCTCTGAAATGGGACAGGCTCATGTAAGGTGAAGTATGGTTTACCTCAGCAATTGGACCACCTCTTTACCAATGAGGGATAATCATCGAGATTTCAAGTTGTAGCTCACTTGGTCTTATTCTTTGTCGATTAAGGTCTCTTCCCATATATGTATCATGTTCTATGCAAGTTAAATGATTTATAAACATAACCTACCTCAAGCATTGATCATGCATGCTATATTTAGATTATGCTCATCCTTTGCCTATTACTATGAATTTTGACAATATTGGCTTATGTCTTGTTGCGCTGTATCCAACATACTTAGTACATTCAAACGTACTAACGTATACTTTATGCCTACATGATATTACCATGTAGGGACTGGAGCTCCTCTTGATATTCCTTCACATGTCTAGTGAGATTATTCGAAGATAACCTTGGTGAGTCCTCAAGTTCAAGGACACTATCTTTTTTTTCTTGCTATCTCCAAGACTTCTTTATGTTGAACATTTGACATTATGAGGGTGAGTCCAAAAACTATCTTAGCCCCCCCCCCTCCATTCCAAATTTAGGGGTGTTGTTGGAATATTATAATGTATTTATGCTTTTATGATATCAAAGACTTCCCTTAGTCCCGCTTCCCCTTTTTATATATCTCTTGTTATTGTTTACTTTGTTTCTATGACTACGGATGTGTGATTGATATGCTGAGAGGCTTGTCTGGGTTCCTTCAAATTCCCATTTATCGTGTCACATCTAGGCCCTAGGTTTAGGTCATGACAAAATTGGTATCAGAGCACTAGGTTGTTAATGGTCCTTGAAATCCAACACACCACGTTGATTAAAGTCTTATTCATGGTTGTGAAATGTGCCACAACTATGAGTAAGAGGCTATGAGGCATTTTAAGAAATGTTTCACTTCTTCATGATTTATGTCATACGATAGAGCTAATTCCCCTGAGGCTTATTACTGATCCTAACCATTGCATTTCAAAATATGTTTCAAGCTATTCAGAACGGTGATATTTCCAATGCTGATGTTTGCAATGCTCTATGGGTAATTGCTAAATCTATGACCACCTAACTCAATGAATCGGTGGGCACCCTCAAGGAATAAATGATAAGAGGGGGACGAAAAAGGCCAAGAGGGCCTGCGTTGAGGGTGCTTCATCTTCTACTAGACTATCGGTGCGTGAGTACCCCAAAAAAAGGACCCCTTTTACCACTTGTCAAGGGTGTGCAAGAAACACCAAGAGGGGTGCTTGGCGGGGATTGCAGATTGCTTCAAGTGTGTCGGTGTTGGGCATAAGTAAGGGGTTGCCCGATGGCCTCAAAAGAAGGGATAAGAAGGGCACAATTAGGAGTGAGGCTCCCATTTGCTAAGCCCAATGGCAATGGTGGAATGACCCGTCCTAGGTGCCCAAAGTGTAGGAGAAATCATAGTGGCACATATTGGAGGAACACGGGTGCATGCTTTTGGTGTGGAAAGATAGTCCACAAGGTTATTGATTGTCTATATGCTCAAAAGAAAGGCAAGGGTGTTGGTGTTCAAGCCTCTCCTCAATGCCACAAATATGGGAAGTACCATTCGAGAGATTGTTTGACAGGTTCGAGTGCATGTTTTGAGTGTGGCCCAAAGGATCATAAGTCAAGACATTGCCCATGGATTACTAAGTATTATGAGGATGACTGTGGACGTTCTCAACCATACCCTCTATGGGTCACTAGACTTGGCATGGTGCTTCACAGGTATGTTAAAAGTTTTTTATTTTTATGTGTATGCATTGATAGACCTGGGTGTCACTCTTTCTTTTATTACTCTTTTTGTTGCCAAATAGCTTCATGTTAGTTCTGAATTAATGTGTGAACTCTATGAAGTGTCTACCCTCATTGGCGAGTCCATTGTTGCTAAACGAGTCTATAGAAATGGTCTTGTATTCATATTGGAAAATGTCTTGCCTTGTGATTTTGTTGAATTAGACATGGTGGATTTTGATATCATTCTTGGGATGGATTGGTTGCATGCATATTATGCATCTATTGATTATAGAACCCATCAGGTTAAATTCCAATTCCCTAATGAGCTTGTCCTTGAGGTGGAAAGTCGTGATGTGGTAGTCAAGGGTAGATTTATTTCTTGTCTTAAAGCCCAAAAATTGATTTATGAAGGTTGTCTTTATCATCTTATTAGGGTTAGGGATGTTAAGTCCAAAGTCCTTCCTATTGAGTCGGTTCCAGTGGTTCATGATTTTCTTGATATCTTTCTCGATGAGCTTACTAGTATCCCTCCCAAAAGGGAAATAGATTTTGGTATAAGCCTCCTTCCCGATACTTCTATTTCTATTTTCCCTTATCGTATGACCCCGATGGAGTTGAAGGAGTTGAAGGAGCAATTGACAGATTTGTTGGAAAAAGATTTTATAAGGCCTAGTAAATCACCTTGGGGTGCATCAGTGTTATTTGTGAAGAAAAATGATAATTCTCTTAGAATGTGTATTGATTACCGATAACTTAATAGAGTCACCATAAAGAACAAGTACCCTCTACGAAGGATTGATGACCTTTTCGATCAACTTCAAGGGGCTATTCACTTATTTTAGATTGATCTTCGGTCCAGGTATCACCAAGTGAAAGTAAAGGAGTGTGATGTTCCCAAGATGGCTTTCAGAACTAGGTATGGGCACTTTGAGTTTGTGGTTATGTCCTTTAGATTGACTAATACACCGGCTATATTTATGGATCTCATGAATAGGATCTTTAAATCCTACCTTGACTAGTTTGTGGTGGTTTTTATTGATGATTCTTGATTTGTTCCTATTAAGACGAGGAGCTTCTTAATCACTTGAGGTTGGAGTTGCAAATCTTGAGGGAGTAGAGGTATGAAAAATGTGCGTTTTGGTTGAAAGAGGTCACTTTTCTAGGGTATATGGTGTTGGGTGATGGCATTAAGGTTGATCCTAAGAAGATAGAGGTTATTAAAAATTGGCCTAGACCTTGACTCCATTTGACATTAGAAGTTTCTTGGGTTTGGCGGGTTATTACTAGAGGTTTGTAAATGGTTTCTCTTCTATTGCTTATCTTATGACTAAATTGACATAAAAGAAGGCAAAATTTGTGTGGACCGATGAGTGTGAAAAGAGTTTCCAATCTTTGAAAGATAAGCTTGTCTCTGCTCCTATCTTGACTCTACCAGAAGGGTTAGAAGAATTTGTTGTATATTGTGATGCCTCAAGAATTGGTTTGGGGTGTGTTTTGATGCAAAGTGGTAAGGTGATACCATGTGCCTCTAGAGAACTTAGGGTGCATAAGAAGAATTATTCCACCCATGATCTTGATTGACGGCCATTGTATTTGCTCTAAAAATTTACCGACCACAAGAGTCTCCAATATGTGTTCACCCAAAAAAATCTCAACTTGAGACAAAGAAGATGTTTAGAGCTCCTTAAAGATTATGATATAAGTATGCAATATCACCCCGGGAAAGCTAATGATGCGGCCGATGCTTTAAGTAGGGTGTCTATGGGTAGTCTAGCTCATGTTGATGATGGTGGCAAAGAGGTGGCTAAAGAGGTTCACCAGCTAGCTAGATTGGAGGTTAGGTTGGATGAAGTTGATAGTGGTGGCATAGTAGTTGTTGATGGTTCTAAATCTTCTTTGATTGAGGAGGTAAAGGCAAAACATGATCTTGACCCTGCCTTACCAGAGTTGAAGGCCTTATTGAGAGATGGTAAAGTGGAGCCTTTCTCCCAATGGGGAGATGGAACCTTAGGTACCAAGGTAGATTATATGTTTCTAATGTTGATGACTTGAGGGAGTTGATTTTGAGAGAGGCTTAAGATTCATCCTAATCTATTCTTCCCGATTCCATGATAATGGATAGAGACTATGGGAAGGTACCTTGGTGAGGTTGGTGAGGTGGCTTTGATTGTACCGAATTTAGTTATGGAAGCTTTGGAAAAGGTAAGGTTCATGAGGGAAAGGTTGAAGATGATTCAAAGTGGGCAAAAGTCATATGCTGATATGAGAAGGAGAGATCCTGAGTTTAAGGCTAGTCATTGGGTTTACTTGAAGGTCTCACCCATGAAGGATGTGGTCCGATTTAGCAAGAAAGGGAATTTAAGCCCAAGGTTTCGGGGTCCTTATAGGGTGTTAAGGAGGATTGGTAAGGTAGCCTATGAGTTGGAGTTGCCATTGATATGAGTATGTCCAGCCTTCCATGTGCCTATGTTGAGGAAGTATATGGGTAACCCAAGTATTATTGTGCCTTTCGATGTTGTTGGTGTTGTAGAAGATAATTTGACCTATGAGGAGGTCTCGATGGAGATATTGGATAGACAAGTGAAGATATTGAGGAACAAAGATGTTGCAGCAGTCAAGGTCCTTCAGAGGAATCAACAAGTGGAAAGTGCCATATGGGAAGCCGAAGTGGACTTGAAGAAGCGATATTCGTATCTCTTTCATTCTACTCAAGCTTAGGATAACAAAATTAGGTCTTATCTCTGATTTCAAGTCCTAAGATTCAGCCCTCATATCATGTTGCATGCATTCATGTTTATGGTAACAAGTTTATGCTGATTTTGACATTTATGTTGAGGCTTTTTGAAAATAACATGTAAATACATTTGTCACATTCATGTCAGGCTAAAATCTTCATGATTACTTCTCTTATGTACATTTCTTTGACATTCAGGGATGAATATTCCCAAGGGGAAGATATTGAAATGCCCCAAAATGTGCTTCAAAAATGTCCATAATTGTAATCTCCATACATCTCAAAATTTGGGTGTGATATAAAAAATCCGACGATCAGGTGGCAAAATTGAGTGGAAATTGGGTATAACGCGATTTTAGAAGACCCGTAGCAAAAAATAATTTTTGCCAACTTTTCATAAATTAGTGGGCATCCGTGTTGGCTCTGCGACATGAACCTGTCATGGAGCACTGTTATCACTTCCTTAATTTTTCCTATTTTAGCCTACGACATTGAGTTCTTGGCCCTATGCCTATTTATGCATAAAAACACCTATACTTAGCTATTTTTCAACTCTATATCACTCAAGACACTCTCAAAACCCTCTCCAAGACTTAACTAAATATTTTATCCAAAATCAAGTGTCTCAAGGTTAATTCCGGATCTCAAGAATCCATTCAAGCTTCAAATCTTGAGATTTTATGATGGATTTCAAGGTATCCTATATGAGGGTTTTACTATATATTGTTGGGTTGATTTGCATTGAGTTTTCTCATTTTATTACACTCTTGAATTGCATGATTTTGAACAAGCATTATACGCCTACCAAGTGTTTGATAAAATGTCTTGACAAGGATTCTTGAGATATTGATTATTTATTGCATTATTTATGAGTCAAGTGACTTTATGATGATTTTGGGCTTTCAAAATGTATTGAATTCATTAAAATGTCTATGATGTTGTAGATGCCGAATTAAGCCCTTTTCAAAAGATTTTACCTCTTGTGAGCCTTTGATGTTAATGTGAGGGTAATGTTTGATGATGATCTATTCTTATGTTTTAATGTTAAGCTCACCATTAGAGGTCAAAGATGTTTTAGGGCTAGTGATTTCATATCTCCATGTTTCTTACAAATTGCTAAAGTGTGATTATTTTAATTGTTCCACGGGATTAGGCTTAGCACAGATGAGTGGAGGGTTTGCTCTTTTTCCTCAAACTATATGCTAACATAAGAATATACTTTACCCTTGCTTTACTAGTGGTTTCATTTAGTGCAGTTCTTAATCAAATCCATCTTGAAATGGAATAGGTTCCCGTAAGGGGGTTGCTTCTCCAAAATGGGACAGTCTCCCATAAGGTGAAGTATGGTTTAGCTTGGCAAAAGACCACCTCTTTACTGATGAGGGGTAATCATCGAGATTCCAAGTTGTAACTAACTTGGTCTTATTCTTTGTCGGTTAAGGTCACTTCCCATATATGTATCATGTTCTAAGCAAGTTGACTGATTTATAAACATGTCTTACTTCAAGCATTGACCATGCATGCCATATTGAGATTATGCTCATCCATTTGTCTATTACTATGCATTGTGACTATATTGACTTATGTCTTGTTGCATTGCATCTAACATACTTAGTACATTCAAATATACTAATGCATACTTTATGCCTATATGATATCATCATGTAGGGACCAGAGTTCCTCTTGATCATCCTCCACGTGACTAGTGAGATTATTCAAAGATAAACTTGGTGAGTCCTCAAGTTCGGGGACACTATCTACTTTCTCTTGCTATTATTAAGACTTCTTTGTGTTGAACATTTGACATTATGAGGATGAGCCCAGAAAGTGTCGTAGCCCCCGTTCCGCTCCCCCTCTTTATGTTGAACATTTGGCATTGTGAGGGTGAGCCCAAAGTGTGTCTTGGCCTCCATTCCATGATTAAAGGTGTTGTTGGAATATTATGATGTATTTATGCTTTTATGATATCAAAGACTTCCCTTAGTCCCGCTTCCCCCTTTTATATATCTCTTGTTATTGTTTACTTTACTTCCGTGACTAAGGATGTGTAATTGATATGCTAAGAGGCTTGTTTGGATCCCTTTGGGTTCTCATTTTTCATGTCACATCTAGGTCGTAGGCTTAGATCATGATAGGAGAGCTAAGGAAAAAGGCATTAAAGATGTTGATAGGGGATCCCCCGGATTCATATGCTCAATTGCCAGGTTATTTATACATATTAAAGGAAACTTACAGAGAATCTATTATAAGATTGAAGAGAAAGGAAGATAATAGATTTTTATATGCTTTTGTTATGTTAGAGGCATCTATTCGAGGTTGGGAGTATTGCAGTCCAATCATAGTTGTTGATGGGGTAGCCTTGAGAAGTACATATCGTGGAACTATTCTGATTGCAAGCACAATGGATCCTAGAGGTATGAAAAAATATATATTATTATTGTATAATTATAGTATATAATTTATATATTCACTGATTTATATAATTTATATGTTCTTATTATATAATTAGAGTATATAATTTATATATTAATTGATTATAAATTGTGTTATGTATCTTAAAGTATTTTTTTCTAACAACACATGTAATACACTTTCACTTGCGTATGTTACAGTCAATTCAAAAAATGATGCTTCCTCGACTTGGTTCTTTGAATAATTTAGGGAAGCATTTGGTGAAAGAGAAAATATGTGTTTTGTGTCTGATAGAAATGAGAGCATATGGAACAATACTGCAAGGTTGTATCTTGGGGTGGAACATTACACATGATTTTGACATTTGTGGTGCAACATCCTAAAGAATTTTCATAGAAAAGTTGAGGATTTGAGAAAGGTTTTTTTATTTTTTGCGATGGCAAAAGCATATACACTTTAATAATTTGAAGAGTTAATAGGAAGAGTTGACACAATTGATAGGAGAATACGACCTTATTTGTTTGAAGCAGGATATGCAAAGTGGTCAAAAGCTCACTCAAGTGTTAACCACGTGTGGACATTGACTCAAACATAGTTGAATCAATTAGTAATGTAAATTGATTAGCAAGAAGACTTCTAGTTGTATCACTGCTAGATTTTATGAGGATAACGATTCAAATATAGCATACGAGGCACAATAGTAAGGCTGAGAAGACTACTACAGATCTGATAAAGAAGTCACTGCTAAACTAAATGAAAATGCTGAATTCTCTAACTGTATGATTGTATGAACTGTTTAAGCAACATTTTAAATATATCATTGCAATGTGGTTAATTTTTTTTAAGGTAATTTCATTAATAAAATTTTTGCTTAGTGTTTCAACTTGACAAGATCCTACATAGACATGTAATTACTGTTCTTAGATACAGGAGCTTACATGAAGAAAATTGTTGCTCCTAATATGATGACACCAAGAATTTTTTAGACATATATGCAATTCTTGTTGAGCCTTTTCCATGTGAGAGTACATGAGATACACTAAAATATGCGGCAGAGCCTAAATTATTGCTCCCTGATTATAAGAGAAAGGTAGGGAGACCTTCTAGCAGACGATGGAAGGGGTTTACCAATGTTAAATTTAAGAGGTCAAAAGTTACATGCAACACATATGGTAAGGAGGGGCACAATAGGAAACATGTTCAAATTATCCTTTCGAAAAATAGTTTCAGTTTCTTTGTATTTTTATTGTTTATTTCTTTGTTTCAAATGTTTTTTCTTAGAGCTATTTTTACACTTTTAATGGAATAAGATTTTCTTTTCTGTTTAATTATATGCTCTCCTTTTTATGCCAAATTTAGCACACTTCGGTTAATAGCTACATAGTGAAAAATATTTTGTATGTCTGAATATTTTTTAATATAAATTTCGGAGATATTTGTAACACCTCATGAAATTACTGAAATACCCCTAGAATGGAATCGTGCTCATAACGTGTCTTTTCCAAGCTCCAACAGAAAATCTAAGACTGGATTACGATCAACATGAAAAATTGAGTGGAAAAATAACTTCGACCCGATTTTAGAGCAACCGTGTCCAAAAATATTTTTTTGTAATTAAATCCGAGAAAGTGTAAGTATGTGGCCACGGCATGACGTGCCTGGGGCACAAACTTACACTTGAGAATTTTCTTCAGTTTTCCAAAAAGGAAGAACTTTGAGAAATTTCGCAAAATACACATATCCGCGCCCCTGGCGTGACGCGGACATGGTGTTGCAGGATGAATTTTTTTTATTACAAGAAAGGTCTTTTGGTCATTCTCTAACCCATCCTAGGTCCCAAAAACGTGTTTAAGGATCATTTTATTCAGATTAAGGGTTTCAAAATATATTTTTATTAAATTTCTAAGAGAAGAAACTTGAGGGAGAAAGCTTGAAGCCTTGAGTTGGGGATCAAATAGTTGCAAGAAACTTGCACCATTCTTCATTCCAGCTATGTAAGGCTACCCAAAATATGAGATTATTTTCCCATGTGCCCCATTGATGTAGTAAATTGATAGTTGATATGCTAAGCCCTATCAGTGAAAATCTTGGGTACTTTATTAAAATTTATTCTTATATATATTATCTTGAATTGATGATCATCGCAACTTGAATTATTGCTTAAGTGACTTTTGTGAATTATTATATAAAACCCTACATGATTTTTTCTTGCTAAGGATTACAAGAATGAACTTAGGGGTTAATATCTAGAGTCTTGATGATATAAATGTGCTTGTTGTTGTGGTTCTGGTCCTGATTGAGTATGTTGATGATGATGTTTATGAGATTGATATCCCTAGAGTCTGAAAGAGGTTAAATTTAATCTTAAAAGAATGTTCCTAAGTTCTTGAACTAATAGATAACGAGATGAGTTGATATTCCTTGTCCAAGAGAGACTAGATGGTGATAAATCTTGATGTTTGATGTCTATGAGCATGTTAAGTCTTGGGAGGAGTATTTAGCACCGAAATGAGTAAGAGTAAGTTCCGCTCACACTCATTAGCTATGTGGCCAGCGTAGGAGAGGATTGGATTATGAAAACAGATGTTTCCATAGTCCCAAATGAGGACTTGATAGAATTATGTATCCACTAATAGACACATCCTCTACCCCAGTAAGGTACTAGACGGATGTAGAAATGACATCACTTTGTTGTATCATCACCGGCTGTCATGACTCGGACCTAGGGCCTAGACGTGACACGACCAATGGGAGACCCGAAGGGACCCCAAACAAGCCTCTTAGCATATCATACACACATCCTTGGTCGCGGAAGTCAAAATGGGGATAAAGGGACTAAGGGAATCCTTTGATATCATAAGACATAAGGAGTCAAGATCATAGCATCGATACATCATAATATTCAAACAACACCTCTAAACTTAGAACAGAGCGGGGGCCTTGACACTTTCCGACTCACCCTTATAATTGTCAATTATCAATATAAAGAAGTTTTAGAAATAACAAGAGAAAGTAGATAGTGTCCTCGAACATGAGGACTCACCAAGCTTATCTTCAAGATATCAAACTAGTCCAATGGAGGAGGATAGTCAAATGGAGCTTCGGTCCCTATATAGTAACATCATATAGGCATAGAGTATGTGTTAGTACGTTTGAATGTACTAAGTATGTAGGATGCAATGCAACAAGAGATAGACAATATATGCAAAATGCAATATCATAAGCAATGGATAGCATAATAACAATATTACATGTATGAATGATGCTTGAAGTAAAACGTTCTTATATCTAACATACTATATGTGTAGGAAGAGACCATCTTCATAAACTAAGCAAACTTAGTACTTGGAATCCAAGGTAGACCACCCCTTAGAAGTGATTGAGGAATCAATCCCTCATTGGTTGATGGACATGACCACCCTCCGTCAAAAGTAATTGAGGTATCAACCCCTCCATTGGTTGATGGCTTACCACCCTCATCCGAGGCAATTGAGATATCAACCCCTCAATTGGTTGACGGCATGATCACCCCCATCCCAAGTGATTGAGGAAATAACCCCCCAATTGGTTGATGAAATGACCATCCCTGTTCCAAGTGATTGCGGAATCAACCCCTCAATTGGTTAATGGGTATACCACCCCTCCCCCCATCAAGATGGTTGAGGCAATTTACCCTTCCTCAACTAGGTATGGCCACTCACAACACTATAAGTACTTGTCATGGAAATAACTCATATAAACATTTATTTCATCCTCATAAAGTCATTCAAGTCATAGGTCATACAATAGATCATCAATAGCTCAAGAATCGAAAATTAGACATTTTATCAAACACTTGGTGGGTATGTAATGCTAGTACAAAACCATACAATTCAAGAGGAAAATCATGCAAGAAAACTTGAAGTAAATCAACCCACCAACACTTGGTAATAGCCTCATGCAATATACATCAAAAGCCTTCATCAAATCTCAAGATAGATCATAGATTCATAGCTCAAAACATGCTTAAACAGTCACACTTTTATGAAACCCCAATGTAGTTCATAGTCAAATCCATAATAAGTAAGACCCATAAGTAAATCAACTTAGAAACACACAATTTATGTAAAAAATAAGCTTGAGCACCATAGGTGAATGAACCTAATTGTTGAAACCCACATACCTTAGCTTTGGAGAATTTCTCGAAGAAGATTGAAAATGGAGACTTGAAGCTTGAATGAAATCCTTAGATCCGGAATGAGATTTGGCACTTGAAATTTTGGGTAAAATATTTGTCTAAGTGTTTGAGAGAGTATTGAGGAATGTCTTGTATGATATGAAGGTGAAGTATGGCTAGGTATAGATATATTTACACATAGGACGGCTTAAGCCCAAGACCCAAAGGCCTTGGACTGAAATAACAAAACTGGCAAAAATTAACACTGGTCAGCAACAGCGGCGCATCGGGGTACTAATGTGGACCATCACTGGAATTTCAAAATTTATGAAATTTAGTTTTTGCTACGGGTCCTCTAAAATTCGAGTTATACCCTTTCCCTACTCAATTTTGCCCCTAAACAAGAATATGAAGTCAGATTTTTGATATCATGCACGAATTTTGAGATATACGAAAATTATGATTATGAACACTTTCGAGGCACATTTTCGGGCACTTTCTGGGGTCGTTTCAATTTTCTCCCTTGGAAACATTCGTTCTCGAATGTCAAAGAAATGTATATAAAAGAAGTAAGCAAGATAATTTTAGCCCACACAACAATGCAACAATGCACTTAAACATCATTTCAGAAATCTCAACATAAGTGTCAAAACCACCATGAAGTTATCAATTTAAATGTATGTATGCAAATGACATGAGGGTTGAAACTTAAAACATGAAATCATGCAGGGCACTTAGATTAGTACTTTAGGCTTGGGCAGAATGGAAGAGATAGGGATATCGCTTTTGCATATCCGCTTTGGCCTTTCCAACTTTCAACTTATTGATTCATCCAATGGACCTTAACGGAAGCCACATCCTTGTTCCTCAACCTCTTCACTTGTCTATCCAAGATATCTACTGACACCTCTTCATAAGTCGGGTTGTCTTCAACAACACCCACAGCCTCTAATGGGACAATAACATTTGGGTCACACATATATTTCTTCAATGTAGACACATGAAAGACCAGATGAACCAAGTCCATTTCACTAGGCAACTCCAACTCGTAGGCCACCTTACCAATCTTCCTCAACACCCTATAAGGACCTACAAATCTTGGACTCAATTTACCCTTCTTACCACAATGATCCACACCCTTCATGGGTGAAACCTTCAAATAGACCTAATTGCCAACCTTAAATTCAAGATCTCTTCTCCTCACATCGACATAGGACCTTTGACGACTTTAGGCTATTTCCAACCTTTCTCTAATCAACCTCACTTACTCTAAGGCCTTCATCACCAAATTCGGACCCAATAAAGCCATCTCTCCCACTTTAAACCACCCAATCGGATACAAACTTAGCAATGGTTTCCTTCATACCTCCCCACTAAACACATCCCTCAAATCTCTAACATTTTTATAGAACCAGGGTGAATAGAATAGGAAGAATTATGAGCCCCATCAAGAATCAACCTCCTCAAGTCATCAATATTAGGCACACACAATCTATCTTAGTACCTAAGGGCACTATCTCCCCCTTGGGAGAAAACCCCCACCTTACCATCTCTCACCAAGGCATTTAATTCTAACAAGGAGGAAATCAAGGCCTTGCTTAACTAGACCTCTTCAACTATAGAAGATTCGAAATCATCAAAACCACTACACCACCATTCTCAACTTCACCCAACCTCATCCCCAACCTAATCAACAGATGTACTTCTTCAACTACCTTCTCCATCTTCCATTGAATAAACTAAAATTGAGCCACACCTTTAAGTTAATAGGTCGCTAGTTCTGCCTTTTCCTCCAAATTCACCCCCATGATTGCTAACACCTTATACACCTCATCTATAAACTCTTGGGGGTGTTCCTCCACCTTGGGCCCATGAAATTCCAGAGGGTTCATTGCTAGTACAAAACCATACAATTCAAGAGGAAAATCATGCAAGAAAACTTGAAGTAAATCAACCCACCAACACTTGGTAATAGCCTCATGCAATATACATCAAAAGCCTTCATCAAATCTCAAGATAGATCATAGATCATAGCATGGGCCACATAGTAATGGCATTCCAGAACTCAACTTTGGTAGCTCCTCCATCTTGAGGAGCATGAGGAGTGGTGTAAGCCGATTGGCCCCCGGGTGCACGAGCCCTCCTCGATCTTCCTCTTTATAGCGGCATATGCCATGGTCTCTGCAACGGAATAAATGTTTCTCTACTATCCCAGATCTAAATTCTGGGTTAAGCCCTCCTCGATCTTCCTCTTTATAGCGGCATGATCTAGAAGAGCAAGGAGCATTCGTTAGGGGAAAAAGCCTTATCTTACACCTAAAGCACGATATAGACCACAAAGAAGTGAAACATTTTTCAAAAATGCCTCATAACCTCCCATTTATAGTTGTGGCACCCTTCACAACCATGAATAAGACTGTAATCGACAACAGTGTGTTGGATTTCGAGGACCATTAACAACCTAGTGCTCTGATACCAAGTTTTTCATGATCCAAGCCTAGGGCCTAGACGTAAGCAAATTAAACAAACACAAGAGTCAAATAAATGAAAAGGCAAAAGGGACTAAGGGAAACCATTCATAATAATAATATCATAAGAAGAGTAAAGCTCCAAAATCATAGACAAACCATCACATAATATCCAACGATACCTCTACATGAATGGAACGAGGGTCAAGACACTTCCCGGACTCACACTAGTTTAATAAGTATTCAACATAAGAGCAAATCTCTATAAAGCATGAATGATAATACATATCGCCCTCGGAATTGAGGACTCACAAACTATATTGCTTCACAAGAACCAAACTAGCCACGTAGAGGAGGAAGATAATCAAATGGAACTCCAGTCCCTACATGGATATCATGTAGGCATAAAGTATGCATTAATGTATTAAGCATGTGGGGTGCAATGCAATAAGAATCAAAAGCCATAATAACAAGATGCTTAATTATAATCAATGAACAAAAGCTCAATATGCCATGTGCAATCAATGCGTAGGATGGAACATGCTTGAGAATAATCATACTTGCATGACTTGTTTAACACAATAAAGTGATATAATTAGATCATCCAAATAGCTTGTACTAGAGGGTAAGGGATATAACATAGGTCATAACCCCTTCTAGTAGGTAATGGGTCGTACATGAGGGTGGAGAAATAGTATAGGTCATAATCACTTCTAGTAGGTAATAGGTAGTACATGAGGGTGGAGAAATAGCATAAGTCATAACCCCTATATGTAAGCATTTGATAATACATAATATTGAATCGCACATAAGGGTGAGGTGTAACACATAGTTCATAACCCATTCATGTGAGTATAAATAGTAAGTAATATTGATTCATTATGAGGGTAAGACATTTAACATAGTTTATAATCCCTTCATGTAGAAATCAACCTTGTATTAGAGGGTACTACACATAACATAGTTCATAACCCCATCTAATAGGCCTTACAATTCATAAGAGCATAAACCTTAGCATAAGAACTCAATAAATCATCAACAACCGAAACTTGCAAAATCATGTAATAGATCATCAAAAACTTGAGAATTCTTGACTTGACATTTTATCAAACACTTGGTGGGTTCATGATACTAGTTCAAAATCATGTAACTCGAGAGTGAAATAAGATGAGAAAACTTAATGCAAATCAATCCACCAACATATTATAAAACCCTCATGTAGGATACCTTGAAATCTATTATCTAATCTCATAATAAATCATAGATTCAAAGCTCAAAACATGTATAGTCTCAATAGACAGAACACATTCATAGTACAAGCTTGAAATAAATAGTCTTACATAATCAATCAATATTTCATAAAACCCCAACATAATATATACTCATAATCCATAATATAAGATACCTATAGGTAATACAACTTGAAAACATGCAATTTTCATAAAAAGGAAAATTGGGCTCCATGGGTGAAAGGACCCAATGTATGAAACCCACATACCTCAAACTTGGGTGTTCTTGAGATGAGCTTGAAGAGAACTTAGAGCTTGAAGAGAATCCTTGAGTTCCAAAGTTAAGCTTGAAATCGTTGATATTCCAATGAGATATTTGGTTAAGTCTTGCAGAGGTTTTTGTGAGGATTTTGAGTGATTTAGAGTTTAAGTATGGAGTATTTATGCATAAGTGGGCATGGGGCTATGACCCCAATACATTTTTGGGAGAGTTTTAAGTGATATAGAGTTGAAAAATGGCAAAGTATAAGTGTTTTTACATATAAGTGGGCATGGGGTTATGAACCTAATGCCCTTGGCCG
>DF359052.1:41144-68927 GCA_000787875.1 Solanum virginianum
GAATTGAGAAAAAATCAACACGGGTTCACGATGTAGACCCATCGCAAAGACTAATTTAATACTGATTCGCGCCCCAAGTGCGTCGCGGCCTGGGCACAACAGACATTATTTTGCGAAAATTAGCGAAAATTATTTTTCACTGCAGGTTTTCTAAATTCTGGGTTATACCCATTTTTCACTCAATTTTTCCCCTTGATCGAGAATATGACGTCGAATTTTTTATATCACGCACGAATTTTGAGATATGCAGAAATTATAATTATGGACATTTCTGGAGCACATTTTTAGGGTATTTCAATATCTCCCCCTTGGGAACATTCATCCCCAAATGTCAAAGAAACACGCATGAGAGATGTGATCATGAAGATTTCAGCCCGACATAAATGCGACAAATGTATTTAAAGATCATTTTAAAAAATCTCAACATGAATGTCAAAAATGACCATAAAATTGTTACTATAAACATGAATGCTTGCAAAATGACATAAAGGCTGAAACTTAAGACTTGAAAATCATAGATGAGACTTAATTTATTATGTTAGGCTTGAATAGAGTGAAAGAGGTATGGGTATCGCTTCCTCATATCTTCTTTTGGCTTTCCAAGTGGCACTTTTAATTTGTTGATTCCTCCAAAGGATCTTGACGGATGCTATATCTTTGTTTCCCAACTTTTACTTGTCTATCTAATATCTCAACCGGGGACCTCCTCATAGTTCAAATTATCCACCACAATGCCCACAACCTACATGGGCACTATGGCACTTGGGTCACCAACACATCTCCTTGACATAGACATATGAAAGACCGGGTGAACCATATTCATATCCATGGCCAACTCCGATTCATATGCAACCTTAACAAATCTCCTCAAAATTCTATAAGGCCCTACAAACCTTGGGCTCTATTTACCTTCTTTCTAAACCGGACCATATTCTTCATGGGTGAGATCTTCAAGTAAACCCAATCACCAATCTTAAACTCAAGTTCTCCCTTTCTCATATCAGAATACGAATTTTTGCTTACTTTGAGCCTTCTCAAATTTCTCTCTTGTCAACCTCATCTCCTCCAAAACTTCCATAACCCAATTCGGCACTAACAAAGCCATCACGCCAACTTGATCAAAATACCTCCCTACAGTCTATATCTATTCCCATGGAATCGGGACGAGTAAAATAGGATGAATGATAAGCCTCCTTTAAAATCAACTCCCTCAATTCAATATTAGGCACACACAACCTATCTTGGTACCTAAGGATATTATCTCTCCTTTGGGAGAAACGTCCCCTCCCCTACCCCACTTTGCCATCCTTTACCAAGGGCTCCAACTCTAACAAAGCGGGACCAAGGTCTTGTTTCGACTTTACTTCCTCAATCAAAGAACATTTGGAACCATCAACCACTACTACACCACCATTTTCAACTTCATTCAACCTAATTCCCATCATAGCCAACCAATGTACTTCTCTAACCACTTTTTGTTCCCCAACAAACATCACTTTTCATATTTAGCGAACAACTTCTCATCCCTTAAAATTTGCAACACTACCCTCAAATGACTCACATGCTTTCCTTTACTCTGGGAATAAATCAAGATACCATCAATAAAATCACCACAAACATATCAAGGTAGGGTTTAAAGACCCTTTTCACGGGATCCACACATATATTTGGTGAATTAGCAAAGCCAAAGTCATTACTATAATTTTAAAATATCAGGAAGGACATCAAGAATTCGTTAACCATCAAAATCAACTTAATAAGAATGACTTTGGATCTAACCTCCCTAACCCTTAAGAGATGGTAATGCAACCCTTAGAGATTAATTTGGGGCTTAAGAAAAGAAATGAACCTATTCTTCACTATCACTTTACAACCGCCCACTTAAGTACAGATTAGTTAGGGAATTAAAATCTAAGTCTATGAGTTTTACAATCAATAGAAGCATGATATGTATGTAACCAATCAATCCCAAGGGAAATTCTAAAATCCCACCATGGCAAATTCAACAAAACCATAAGACAAGAGTTTAAGCAAACGGGATAACCCCTATAGACTTTTCTAGAAACAATAGACTCACAAATAGGGGTCGACACCTAAAAGGTTCACATAATAATTCGGAACATACATGAAGCTTATTAGCAATGAAGGAATAATGGAAGAAATAATGGCACCTGAACCTATCAAAGCATGCACATAAAATTAAAAACCTTTAACATACCAGTAACAACATCAGGCACCTCATCCCTTTTTGCCTCCCTTGAAGAGCATAGAATCGATTATGTCGTGGAGCACCCCCTTGTTGGCCTCCTTGAGTACCTTGATCAACATGACCACCTTGACCTTAAGGAAAACCATCCTTTCCCTTATTTTGAACATAAGGGCAACCAATAAGCTTATGGCCTACTTTCCCACACCTATAATATGCATTTAAATCCTTTAAGCATTTACCATGATGATTCTTTTCACATTTTGGGCATTTTGGAAAACTCGCCCCATCATTGCCACCTTGGAACCTTGGGTTAACCATCCCATCATTAGAAAATCTCTAATTTGAGCACTAGAGGACCCTTGGCCTTGAAATCCGTGACCTTGTTGGAAATGGTCACCCTTAGAACTTTGGAAACCACCCTCAAACCGAGCCCTCTTGGGCTCCCCACTTCACCTTTTCCTAAGCTTCTCCCCATTAAGTTGTTCGGCAAATATCATAAGCCGGGACAAGTCCATATCACCTACTAGCATGGCGGTATGACACTCTTCATTCACCAAGTTGGGCACTCCCGACACAAACTTGTTCATCCTTGATCGAAGGTCGGCCACCAAATATGGAGCATACTTGGAAAGCTTGTTGAACTTGAGGGCATACTCCCTCCAACTCATGGAACCTTGCTTGAGGTTCATAAATTCCATCATTTTGGCCTCTCTCAACTCTATAGGAATGAACCGGTTGAGAAAGGTGACCTTGAACTCCTCCCAAGGAATAGCATCGTGATTTGCCATATCCATCTTCCATTGAACAAACCAAATTTTAGCCACACCTTTACATTGATAAGCCGCTAGTTCTTCTTTTTCCTCTGAATTCACCCCCATGATGGCTAACACCTTATACACCTCATCTATGAACTCTTGGGGATCTTCCTCCGCCTTGGACCCATGAAACTCCGAAGGGTTCATCCTACTGAAGTCCCTTACTCTTGAGGTCAAAGTATGAACTTGAGGAGCTTGGGCCCCTTGATTCAATTGGTTGGTCATAGCATTGGCCAATATAGTAATGGCATTTCAGAACTCAACTTCAGTAGCCCCTCCATCTTGAGGAGCTTGAGGAACGGTGTAAGCTAGTTTCCCCCCCAGGTGCATGGGCCCTCCTGGATCTTCCTCTTTGTAGTGGCATGATTGAGAAGAGCAACAAGCATTTGTTAGGGGGAATAATCCTTATCTTAAACCTAAAGCATGATATAGACCATGAAGAAGTGAAAAATTTCCTAAAACACCTCATAACCTCCCATTCATGGTTGTGAAGTGCACCAAAACAATGAATAAGACTCTAATTAACGTGGTATGTTGGATTTTGAGGACCATTAACAACCTAGTACTCTGATAGCAAGTTTGTCATGACACAAGCCTAGGGACAAGATGTGACACAACAAATGGGAAGCCCAAAGACAACCCAAACAATCCTCTTAGCATATTGTGTACACATCCTTGGTTGCGGAAGCAAATTAAACAAACACAAGAGTCAAATTCACAACCCAAGCCTAGGACCTAGATGTGACACGGCGAATGGGAACATAAAGGTGCCCAAACAAGCCTCTTAGCATATCATTTGCACATCCGTGGTCACGGAAGCAAAATGAAAAGAAAAAAGGGACTAAGGGAAACCATTCATAATAATAATAGCATAACAAGAGTAAAGCTCCAAAATCATAGAAAAACCATGACATAATATACAACGGCACCTCTATATAGAATGGAGCGGGGGCCAAGATACTTCCCGGGCTCACCCTCATTTTATAAGTATTCAACATAAGAGCAAGTCTCTATAAAGCATGAATGAGAATAGACATTGCCTTCTGAATTGAGGACTCACCAACTAGCTTTCTTCATAAGAACCAAACTAGCCACATGGAGGAGGAGGATGATCGAATGGAGCTCCAATCCCTACATGGTGATATCATGTAGGCAGAAAGTATACGTTAGCATGTTTGAATATACTACGTATGCGGGATGCAGTACAACAAGAATTATTAGCCATAATATCAAGATGCTTAATTATTATCAATTAACATAAGCTCAATATTCCATGCGTAATCAATGCGTAGGATAGAACATGCTTGAGAATAATCATACTTGCATGACTTGTTTAACACAATAAAGTGATATAATTAGATCATCCAAATACCTTGTACTTGAGGGTGAGGGATGTAGCATAGGTCATAACCCTTTCTAGTAAGTAATGGGCAGTACATGAGGGTGGAGAAATAACATAGGTCATAACCCGTACATGTAAGCATGAGATAATATATAATGTTGAATCATACATGAGGGTGAGGCGTACCACATAGTTCATAACCCATTCATATGAGTATAAGATAGTAAGTAGTATTGATTCGTACATGAGGGTGAGGCATGTAACATAGTTCATAACCCCTTTATGTAGAAATTGACCTTGTACTAGAGGGTGAGACATATAACACCATTCATAACCCTATTTAGTAGGCCTTACAATTCGTAAGAGCATAAACCTTAGCATAAGAACTCAATAACTCATCAACAACTGAGACTTGCAAAATCATGTAATAGATCATCAAACACTTGAGAATTCTTGACTTGACATTATATCAAACACTTGGTGGATTCATAATACTAGTTCAAAATCATGCAATTTGAGAGTGAAATAAGGTGAGAAAGCTTAATGCAAATCAACCCACCAACATATTGTAAAACACTCATGTAGGGTACCTTGAAATCCATCATCTAATCTCATAATAGATCATAGTTTCATAACCTAAAATATACATAGTCTCAATAGACAAAACCCATTCATAGTACAAGCTTGAAATAGATAGTCATGTATAATTAATCGACATTTCATAAAACCCCAACATAATTTACACTCATAATCCATAATAGAAGATACCCATAGGTAATACAACTTGAAAACATGCAATTTTCATAAGAGGGAACATTGGGCTCCATGGGTGAAAGAATCCAATAGATGAAACCCACAACTTGAGTTTTCTTGAGATGAGCTTGAAGAGAACTTAGAGGTTGAAGATAATCCTTGAGTTCCAAAGTTAAGCTTAAAATCCTTGAAATTTGAATGAGATAATTAGTTAAGTCTTGAAGAGGTTTTTATGAGGATTTTGAGTGATATACAGTTGAAAAATAACTAAGTATGGGTGTTTTTACAAATAAGTGGGCATGTGGCTATGACCCCAATGCACTTGGCTGACACAGGAAAATTGAGGAAAAATCAACACTGGTCTATGATGTGGACCCACTGCAAAGGCAAAGTTAATACTGATTCGCGCCCTAGGCGCGTCGCAAACTGCGCGCGGACAGACACTATTTTATGAAAATTAGTGAAAATTATTTTTCGGTATGGGCCTTCTAAAATTTAGGTTATACCCATTTCCCACTCAATTTGGCCCCCTGATCGAGAATATAAAGTCAGATAATTGATATTACACATAAATTTTGAGATATATACAATTATAGGTATTTCCAAAGTACATCTTTTGGGGCATTTCACCACCAATACACCTACCTAAATTCTCTATACATCTTTGTGGAACCAGGGTGAATAGAATAGGATGAATTATGAGCTTCTTTCAAAATCAACTCTCTCAAGTCATTAATATTAGGCAAACATAACCTACCTTGGTACGTAAGGGCACCATCTCCCCCTTAGGAGAAAACCTCCACTTTACCATCCCTCACCAAAGTCTTCAACTATAGCAAGGCATGGTCAAGGACTTGTTTTGCCTTGACTTCCTCAATCAAAGAAGATTTTGAACCATCAACAACCACTACACCATCATTTGCAACTTCATTCAACCTAACCCCCCAACTTGGCTAACCGGTGAACTTCTCTAGTCACCTCATTGTTACCAACATCAATATGAGCTAGGCTACCCATGGACACTCTACTTAGAGCATCAACCACGACATTAGCTTTGACGGGATGATAGTGCACACTGCTATCATAATCCTTAAGGAGTTCTAACTACCTTCTTTATCTCAAGTTAAGCTTTTTTGTATGGACACATATTGGAGACTTTTATGGTCGGTAAACACATCAATATGAATGCCATACAAATAGTGATGCAAAATTTTCAATGCAAACACCACAGCCGCCAATTCAAGATCATGGGTGGGATAATTTCACTCATTAACCTTAAGTTGTCTAGAGGCATATGCTATAATCTTGCCATTTTACTTCAAAACATATGCCAAACTAATCCTTGAGACATCACAATAAACCACAAATCCTTTTAACCCTTCCGATAAAGCCAAACTTGCCATTTTGCATCAAAGACACCCCAAACCAATCCTTGAGGCATCACAATAATCTACAAAACTTTCTAGCCCTTCTGATAAAGCCAAAATAGGAGCGAAAATAAGCTTGTCCTTCAAGGTTTGAAAAATCTTTTCACATTCATCGGTCCAAAAAATTTTTTCCTTCTTTTGGTCAACTTTGTCATAGGGGAAGCAATAGAAGATAAACCATTCATAAACCTCCGGTAGTAACCTGCCAAACCCAAGAAATTCTTAATATTTGATGGAGTCAAGGGTATAGGCCAATTTTGTTTCACCTTCGTCTTCTTAGGATCCACCTTAATGCCATTACCAAACACCACATGCCCCAAAAATTCAACCTCCTTCAACCAAAATTCACACTTCTCATATTTAGCAAACAACCTTTCATCCCTCAAAATTTGCAATACCATCCTCAAATGATTCACATGTTCTTTACTCTAGGAATGAATCAATATATCATCAATAAAGACCACCATAAACATATTAAGGTTGGGTTTAAAGACCCTATTCATGAGATCCATAAATATAGTTGGTGCATTAGTCAATCCAAAGGATATTACTACAAACTCAAAGTGCCTATACCTAGTCCAAAAAGCCATCTTGGGAATATCATATTCCCTCACTCTCACTTGATGGTATCCTGACTGATCTTAGAAAAGTGGTTGGCCCCTTGTAGTTGATCAATCAATCCTTGGTAGAGGGTAGTTGTTCTTTATAGTGACTCTATTGAGTTGCTGGTAATCAACGCACATTCTAAAGGAACTATCCTTTTTCACAAACACCGGTACACCCCAAGGTGACTTGTTAGGCCTTATGAAACCCTTCTCCAATAAATCTATCAATTGATCCTTCAACTCCTTCAACTCCATCAGGGCCATAGAGTAAGGGGGAATGGAAATGGGTTATGTATCGGGAAGGAGGTTTATACCAAAATCTATTTCTCTTTTGGGAGGAACACTAGGAAGCTCATCGAAAAAGATATTAAGAAACTCATTGACCACCAGAACTGACTCAATGGGAAGGACTTTAGACACAACATCCTTTACCCTTACAAGATGGTAAATGTAACGCTTAGAAATTATCTTTTTGGCTATAAGACAAGAAATAAATCTACCCTTGACCACCATATCACAACTTTCCCACTCAAGAACGAGCTCATTAGGGAATTGAAATCTCACCTTATGGGTCCAACAATCAATAGAGACATAATATGTATGTAACTAATCCATCTCAAGGGTAATATCAAAATCCACCATGTCAAGTTCAATAAAATCACAAGGTAAGACTTTGTGAAATATGAACATGGGATAATTTCTATAGGCTCTCTTAGCAAGAATGGACTCACCAACGGGGATAGACACTTCATAAGGTTCACACAACAATTCGGGACACACATGAAGCTTTTTGGCAACACAAGGATTAATGAAAGAAAGAGTGGAACTCGGATCTATCAATATATACACATCATAATCAAATATCTTTAACATATTGGTAACAATATCAGGTACCTTATCCACTCCTTTCCTTCCTTAGAGCACATAGAACCAGTTGTGATATGGAGCACCGCCTTATTAGCCATCTTGAGCCCTTTAATCAACATGACTACCTTACCCTTGAAGACGACCATCATTGCCCTTGTTTTGAACATAAGGGCTATCAACGAGCCTACTTTCCCACACCCATAACACACATTTGAATCCTTTAAGCATTTACCATTATGATTCCTTCCACACTTTTGGCACCTAGGATTAGACATGCCACCTTAAGACATTAGGCTAGGCACTCCATCAATTGCTAACTTCTTGGTGGGATCAATAGAGGACCCTTGGCCTTGAAATTTGTGACCTTGATGTAACTGACAACCCTTAGGACCTTGAAAAGCACCCTTAAAATTAGCCCTCTTGGAATCTCCACTTCATCTCTTTCTAAGCTTCTCCCTCTCAAGTTTCTCGGCATATGTCATGAGCCAAGACAAGTCCATATTACTTACAAGCATGGAGGTATGACACTCTCCATTTACCAAGTTGAACACCCCTGATACAAACTTGTTCGTTCTAGTTTTATGGTCGGCAACCAAATATGGAGCATATTTGGAAAACTTGTTGAATTTGAGGGCATACTCCCTCACACTCATGGAACTATGCTTGAGGTTCATAAATTCCATCATCTTAACCTCTCTCAACTCAATAGGGAAGGACTGATTGAGAAAGGTAGCTTTGAACTCCTCCCAAGGAATAGCATCATAATTTCTCTTCTCCAACTTCCATTGAGCAAACCACACTTGAGCCACACCTTTAAGTTGATGGCTGCTAGTTCCACCTTATATTCTAAATTCACCCCCATAATAGCTAGTACCTTGTACACCTCATCGATAAATTCTTGGGGATCTTCCTCTAGCTTGATCCCATGAAACTCCGGAGGGTTCATCCTTGTGAAGTCCCTCACCCTTGAGGTCGGGTTAGGACCATGAGGAGCTTGGGCTTCTTGGTTCAATTTGTTGGTCATAGAATAGGCCAACATAGTGATAGCACTCCAAAACTCAACTTGGATAGCCCCTCTATCTTAAGGAGATTAAGGAGCGGGAGGTATCGATTGCTCCTTGGGTATACGGGCTCTCCATAGTCTCCCTCTTAGTAGTGGCATAATCTAGAAGAATAAAGAGCATCCATTAGGGGAAAAGCCTTATCTTTACATGTAGAGCACAATATAGATCATGAAGAAGTGAAACATTTCCTAAAATGCATCATAGCCTCCCTTTCATAGTTGTGGCGTGCTTCACAACCAAGAATAAGACTTTAATCGATGTGGTGCGTTGGAGTTTTGAGGAACATTAGCAACCTAGTGCTCTGATACTAAGCTTTTTATGACCATATCCTAGGACCTAGACGTTACATGACAAATAAGAAGTTTGAAGACAACCCAAATAAGCCTTTTGATTGTAACATGCATACACCTTGGTTATGGAAGTAAAATTAAGTAATAATAAGAGTCAATTAATAAAAAGAAAAGTGGGACTAGGGGAAGTCTTTCAGAATCATAAGAGCATAAAAAGATTTAAGCTCATAGCATATACAAAACATAGTAACCAATAAGATCTCTAACTTAGAATGGAGAGGGGGCCAAGACACTTCCCGATCTCACCCTCATAATAATAAGTATCCATAATAAAGGAGAAGTTTCAACATAACATAAAAGAAAATAAATATCGTCCGCAGATGTAAGGACTCACCAAGAGCTAGCTTTGAATGGTCCGACTAGTGACGTGGAGGAAGATGAACAATAGGAGCTCTGGTCCCTACATGGTGCATCATGTAGGCATAAATTATGCATTAGTACTTGGAATGTACTAAGTATGAGGGGTGCAATCTAATAAGAATCATAGGTATAATCATCAAGATTCATAATCATACTCAATAGACATGAGTTTAATATGCTATGTATATGAATGCTTAGATATAACATGCTTGAGAGTAATCATACTTGCATAGCTTGTCCTACATAATATAATGACATGGGTGGATTATCCAAATACCTTGTACTATAGGGTAAAGAGTATAACATAAGTCATGACCCTATCTAGTAGGTAGCAAATAGTATATGATATTAAGTCATCCATGATGGTAATACTTGCAACATGGTTCATGACCCATTCATGTGGACAATAGGTATTGCATCATAATAGGTTGTACATGAGGGTATGGTATATAACATGGTTCATGACTCTTTCATGTAGACATTTGCCTGGTACTAGAGGGTGAGGAGTACAACATGATTCATTACCTCTTCTAATAGGCTTCACAATTTATAAGAGCATAAAACTTAGCATAAGAGCTCAATGGTTCACTTGTAGATCATAAAGACTCATCATGATTTCAATGCATGCTTTGGAGCCCATAATTATCTTAAAACACTTAAACTTATAAATCATGTAATAGTTCATCAATAACTTGAAGATTCTTGTCATGTAATTTCATCAAACACATGGTGGGTTCATGATACTTGTTCAAAGTCATGCAACTCAAGATTATAACAAGAAGAGTAAAATCAATTTAAAATCAACCCACCAACATTGTAATAAAACCCCCAATTTGGGTATCATAAAATCCATATCAAAAGTTCATCGTAGTTGATAGTTTTCATAGCTCAAATCATACATGGTATCAATAGACATAAATCAACTCATGGAATAAGTTTAAAGTAGACATTCATTCATAATCAATCAATACTTGATAAAACCCCAACATAATTTATGTTTATATTTTATAAGAAAAGATACCATGAGTAATACAACTTGAAATTATAAAATTATCATTAAAAGAGAAGGTTAAAATTGAAACCATGGGTGAAAGGATCCATGGATGAAGACCCAAATACCTTAAAATTGGATATTCTTGAAATTGAGTTGAGAGAAACTTGAAGCTTGAGATGGGTTTTTGAGTTCCAAAATTAAGTTGAAATCCTTAAATTTGAATGAGATATTTGATAAAGTCTTGGATAGTTTTTAGAGAGGGTTTTCTGAGTTATAGAGTTCAAGAGTGCCTCAGTATGGACTTCACGTTTAAATGGGCATTGGGTTATTATCCAAATGAACCCGAAAGAAATAAGAAAACTGAGAAAAAATTTACACTAGTCTGTGCCCCTGGCGTGATGTGGATTAGATGCGCCTGACAAAATACACTACTCCACATCCCTGGCGTGTCGTGGCCTAGGTGCGGACACCCACTGAAATTTAAAAATTATTAAAAATTATTTTTTGCTATGGATCTTCTAAAATCGAAGTTATACCCATTCTCCACTCAATTGTTCCCCCGATCAAGAGTATGAAGTCAAAATTTTAAAATCACACACGCATTTTGAGATATATAGAAATTACGGTTATGGGACATTCCAAAGCACATGAGGGGCATTTCATGTTGATTCTTATGTATTTTACTCATCTATTGATTGATCGAATGTAATCAGGTTAGGTGGTTCACTTAGGGACTAAAAATAGTCTCTGAGTGTCAGTTACACCCAGGGTATCCTCCCGAAGCATGAGAAACTTGGTATCAGAGCCAAGAGTTTAAGTGTCCTAGGGAGTTTATGAAGCCATGTCTAGTAGAGTCTTATTTATGGGAGTGTTGTGGATGACACTTCATAAAAAGGAGGCTATAGGATATTAGGAAGTTTTACCCTTCTTCTATGATCTGAGTTCGTGCGATAGAGTTTAACTCTATGAAAACTTTGTTCTAATTCGTGCATTACACGTTTGAAAAATATGCCTCCAAAATGAACAACTGCTTAGAGAGATGCCTCATCCCCAACTGTTGAGAATTCCTAACCAAAGGTCCTTACTCAGAGGTATAATCATCAAGATTCATAATCATACTCAATAGACATGAGTTTAATATGCTATGTATATGAATGCTTAGATATAACATGCTTGAGAGTAATCATACTTTGGGGACAAGGAGATGAGGTCAAACTGCTAGGACTACTGAGATCCCATAGGCGTCCCCTGGACAGCCACAACTAGCCTACACCTCAGAGGCAGAGTTTACGGGAGCCATTACCATTCTTACTCAGCTAGTGGCCTCCTAGAGTAATAGTCGAGTCCTCACGGCTACAACCAGGCTCAGAGACTTCTTACAGATGAACCCACCAATTTATACGGGGTCAAAGATTGAGAAGGACCTGCATAACATCAATGAGATGTGGAAGGTTTTGAGGGCCATGAATGCTAATGAGGTTAACGAAGTTAAACTTGCCTCCTATCAGTTGAAAGATGTTACAAATGTCTGGTATAACCAGTGAGAGGATAGTGGAGGTAAGGATGCTGAGCCTACTGAGTTGGATGAGTTTGAGATTGCATTCCTTGACCACTTCTTTCCCCAAGAGTTGAGGGAGGTGAAGTTTGATGAGTTGGTTAACTTAAAACAAAAGGGGATGATCGTTAAGGAGTACAGCCTCAAGTTTATTAAGTTATCCAGATATACTTGTGAAACGGCCCAAGACATGAAGCAAGGATGAGAAAGTTTATGTCTGGTTTAGGCAGGCATGTGAAGAAGAAGTGCAAAGCAACATTATTGATCCCAGGTATGGACATTTCCAGGATTATGGTATATGCCCAGCAAATTAAGAAAGATAAAAAGAGAGATAAAGAAGAGAAGATGAACAGGAAAGCAAAATCAGCAGAGCATGAGCCTAGCTAGTCGAGATAGAATAAAAATGATAAATACTACTTTCAGAAGAGGTCTTCATACTATGCACCCTCTACAGCAAGCGAACCTATCCAACAAAATAGGTACGATCAAAAGTCTTATGGTTACTAGAATTTCAGGGCCCAGGGTTCTCAATCTTAAGCTAGTGTGACCTAAGGTATGACAGGGAAGTCTCCTTGTGACAAGTATGGTAAACTCTATCTGGGTGAGTGCCGCTTGGAGAAAGATGTTTGTTACTCAGGCAATTAGGCTGGTCACTTCTAGTATGAGTGCTGGAAGAGAAGGCGAGGTGAGGGAAATAATAAAACATAGTCCTCCATAACACTCCTAGCTGGCAGTCATCAGAGGGGTAATACTACAGGTATAGGAGGTGGGACAAACCGTCTTTATGCCATAGAAAATCATCAGGATCAAGAAGTAACACCAGATGTTGTTATGTGTATGCTTCGAGTCTTTACTTTTGATTGTTATGCATTACTTGACCGAGTGCCACACTATATTTTTAACTCCCTATATGGCTGGTAAATTTGGGATCCTTCCAAAATATCTACTTGAGCCCTTTTCTATTTCCACTCCTACTGGTGAGTTTATCCTAGTTGAGAGGGTTTATAGGGATTGTGTATTATCTATATATCATAAGGATACCTTGGATGACTTGGTAGAGTTGGAGATGGTGGATTTTGATGTGATCCTTGGCATCGATTAGCTTCATGCCTGTTATGCCTCCATTTATAGTAGGACCCATATTGTTAAGTTTCAATTTCCTGATGAACCTATCCTAGAAAGAAAAAGGAGTTTTGTTGCACTTGAGGGTAAGTTTATCTCCTATCTTAAAGCCAGAAAAGTAATCTCTAATGGGTGTATCTATCACCTCGTGTAGGTTAAGTCTGATGATGTTGAGTCCCCCACATTAGAGTCGGTCCCGATTGTAAATGAGTTTCCTGAGTGTTTCTCGAGGATCTTCGTGGAGTCTCTCTCAATAGGGAGATTGACTTTGGGATTGATGTTCTCCTCGATACCCAACCCATCTCAATTCCACCTTATAGAATGGCCCCCACTAAAATGAAAGAATTGAAAGAGCAACTGAAAGACTTGCTAGAGAAGGGTTTCACAAGGCCCATTGTTTCTCCTTGGAATGCTCATATTTTATTCGTACGTAAGAAAGATGGGTCTCTCAGAATGTGCATAGACTATAGGCAACTGAACAAGGTCATGATAAAGAATAAGTATCCTCTCCCCAGAATAGATAATCTGTTTGACCAACTTCAGGGTGCCACTTGCTTCTCTAGGCAACTGAACAAGGTCACAATAATGAATAAGTATCCTCTCCCTAGGATAGATAATTTGTTTGACCAATTTCAGGGTGCCTCTTGCTTCTCCAAGATAGACCTCAAATCAGGTTACAATCAGTTGAAGTTGAGGGAATGTGATGTCCTAAAAACAGCCTTCAAGACAAGGTAAGGCCATTTTGAGTTCTTGGTCATGTCCTTTCAGTTGACTAATGCACCTGCAACGTTCATGGACTTGATGAACAGAGTATTTAAATCGTATCTTGACATGTTCGTGATTGTATTTAGGGATGATATCTTGGTGTATTCTAAGGATGATGAGGAGCATACCAATCATCTTAGAGTGGTTTTACAAACTCTTAAAGACCATGAATTGTATACAATGTTTTTGAAGTATGAGTTTTGTCTCAAGTCAGTGGCCTTCCTAGGTCATATTGTCTCGGACGATGGTATTCAAGTGGATGCCCAGAAGATTGAAGCGATTAAGAACTGGCCCAGACCAACCTCTCTCACTAATGTACGAAGTTTCTTGGTGTTGGCAGGCTACTACCATAGATTTGTTGAGGGATTTTCTTCCTTGGCTGCACCATTAACCAAGCTAACTCAGAAAAAGGTCAAGCTTTAGTGGTCTGACAAATATGAGAGGTGGTTTCAAGAGTTGATGACTAAATTGACTACAGTGCTAGTTTTGACTTTGATCGATGGGATAGAAGACATTGTGATATATTGTGATGCATCCAAAGTTGGACTGGGTTGTGTGCTAATGCAGAGAGGGAAGGTGATAGCCTATGCTTCTAGACAACTTAAGATTCATGAAAAGAACTATCCAACTCATGATCTTGAGTTGGCAGCAGTGGTGTTCGCATTTAAGATCTGGTGCCACTACTTATATATAGTGCATATGGATATGTTCACCGACCATAAGAGCCTACAATATGTCTTCAGTCAGAAAGAGCTCAATGTGCGGCAAGGAGATGGCTGGAGTTGCTCAAGGATTATGATATGAGGATTCTCTACCACCAAGTTAAGGCTAACATTGTTGCTGATGTTCTTAGCAGGTTGTCTATGGGTAGCGTTGCCCATATGGAGGAAGGGAAGAAAGAGTTGGCTAAGGAAGTGCAAAAATTCGCCCGATTGGAAGTATAACTTGAGAAGAATAACGAAGGCAGGGTCAACGTTCAGAATGGATCTGCGTCATCTTTACTATCAGAGGTAAAGGAAAAGCAAGACCAAGACCCTGTCTTGTTTCAATTGAAAGAAGTCGTTCACAAGCAAAAAGTGATGGTTTTCTCCAAAGGGCGAGATGGGGTGTTGAGATACCAGGGTAGATTGTGTGTACCTGATGTTGATGCTGTTCGAGAGAGAATCATGGTAGAAGCTCACAGCTCCTGATATTTTATTCATCCTGGCTCCACCAAGACATACCATAACTTGAGAGATGTCTATTGGTGGAATGGAATGAAAAAGGACATTGCTGAATTTGTCACTAAGTGGCCTAATTGTCAACAGGTCAAGGTCGAACATCAGAGGCCAAGTGGGTTAGCTCAGAACTTTGAAATTCCAGGTTGGACATAGGAGATGATCAATATGGATTTCATTATCGGTTTGCCTCGGTCCCGAAAGTAATATGATTCAATATGGGTAATCGTGGATAGGATGAAAAAATCTACTCACTTCTTGGCAGTCAAGACAACTATCACTATAGAGGAGTATGCTAAGTTGTAAATTCATGAGATTATGAGGTTGCATGGAGTTCCCTTGTCTATCATCTAGGACAGAGGAGCTCAACTTACCTCCCAATTTTAGAGATCTTTTCAGAAGGGATTAGGTACCAAAATGAATCTGAGAATAGTTTTCCACCATCAGACAAATAGACAGGCCAAACACACGATTCAAACTTTGGAGGATATGTTGAGGGCTTGCATTCTCGACTTTAAGGGGAACTGGGACAACCACTTGCCATTGATCAAGTTTGCATACAAAAATAGTTTTCATGCAAGTATCGAAATGGCCCATTATGAAGCTTTATAGTGTAGATCACTGATTGGGTAGTTTGAAGTCAATGAAGCTGAGTTGATTAGACCCGATCTTATCCACCAGTCTATGCAGAAGGTGAAGGTTATAAGAGAGAGGTTGAAGACTACACAAAGTCTCCAAAAGTCTTACATTGATGTGAGAAGAAGGGACTTGGAATTTGAGGTGGATGATTAGGTGTACTTGAAAGTGTCACCCATGAAGGGTGTCATAAAGTTTGGTAAGAAGGGGAAGTTGCATCCATGTTATATCAGGCCCTATCAAATTGTGAGGAGGATTAGAAAGGTTGCTTATGAGTTAGAATTGCCTTTCAAGTTAAACGAGATTCATTCGGTATTTCACATTTCAATGCTGAAGAAATGCTTGGGTGATCCTACTTTAATGAACCCTATTAAGAGTATGGGAGTGAAGGATAGCCTGTCCTATGAGTAGATTCTAGTCCAAATCCTTGACCGTCAAGTTCGTAAGCTGAGAAATAAAGAGAGCCTCTCCAAAGTTCTATGGAGGAATCAATTTATTGAGGAAGCTACATGGGAAGCCGAGGAAGCTATGAAGATCAAATACCTGCACATATTTATGCCAAATGACGATGATGTTGAAGGTAATGTCCCTATCCTTAACTTAATTGAAGTTTCCATTCTTGAATTGATGCGCTTATTCTATTCTTGAGTCTGAGTATAGTTTATAAAAGTTGATGAATAGTTAAGAGTTTGAGATTATCGAGTAAGTATTGAATGAGTCTTGAGTCTACTCGTGCCTTAATCCCACCTTTACTCATTATTCGAGGATGAATGATCCTAAGGGGGGCAGAATGTAACATCCCATGCAATTATTAAAAAATCCTTAAAATGGAATCGTGTGCATAACGCGTCTTCCCAAGCTCTAATGGAAAATCCGAGACAAGAATTGCGATCAACATGAAAAATTGAGTGGAAAATAACCTCAATATGATTTTAGAGTAACCAGGTCGAAAAATAATTTTTTGTAATTAAATCCGAGACAGTGTGAGTATGCGCCTAGGGCACGGACTTACACTTGGGATTTTTCTTCCATTTTTCAGAAAGGACAAACTTTGAGAAATTTCACGAAATACACATGTTTGCGCCCCTGGCGCAACGAAAACACGTGTTGCAGGATGAAAATTATTTTTTTACTACGGGAAGGGCCTTTTAGTCATTCCCCAACCTATCCTAGGTCCCAAAAACGTGTTTAAGGGTCATTTTATTCAGATTAAGGGTTTCAAAACCCATTTTTATTCAATTTCTAAGAGAAAAACCTTGAGGGAGAAAACTTGAAGCCTTGAGTTGGGGATCGAATTCTTGCAAGAAACTTCCATTATTCTTCATTCCAGCTCTGTAAGACTACCCAAAACATATGATTGTTCTCCCATGTGCCCCATTGATATAGTAAATTGATAGTTGGATATGTTAAGCCCTATCTATGAAACTCTTGGATATTTTATTAAAATATATACATACATATATGTGTGTGTGTGTGTATGTGTGTGTATGTGTGTGCGCGTGTGTGTGTATGTGTATAAAATCTTGAATTGATGATCATCGCAACTTGAATTATTGCTTAAGTGACTTATTTGAATTATTATATAAAACCTTACATAATTTTTCCTTGCTAAGGATTACAAGAATGAACTTAGGGGTGAATGTCTAGAGTCTTGATTATATAAATGTGCTTGATGTTGTAGTTTTGGCCCTGAATGGAGTGTGTTGATGATGATGTTTATGAGATTGATATCCCTAGAGTCTTAACGAGGTTGAATTTAATCTTAAAAGAATGTTCCTAATTTCTTGAGTTGATAGATCACGAGATGAGTTGATATTACTTGTCCAAAAGAGACTAGATGGTGAGAAATCTTGATTTTTGATGTGTATAAGTATGTTGAGTCCTGGGAGGAGTATTAAACACTGAAATAAGTAAGAGTGAGTCTCACTTGTACTCATTAACTACGTGGTCAGCATAGGAGAGGATTGGACCATGAAAATAGATGTTTCCTTAGTCCTAAAAGACAACTTGATAGAATTATGGATCCATCGATAGACACGTTTTCTACTTCGGCAAGGTACTGGATAGATATGCCAACGACATCTCTTCGTTATATCATTACCGGCTCATAGGTGATGGTTACTGGTTAGAGAAACTCCCAGATAGGTTTCATCTTGATAGTACTCTAATGTTGATGTGATAGTATGAGTCTTGATTGATGTTGATGTGATAGTATGAGTCTTGATTGATGTTGATGTGATACTGTCTACTCCTTATCGTGAGCTGAGATGAGTACCTGATGAGTTGGTGTCATTCCATGTTAGTCTACCTATACTGTTTACTTTTAGCATATTTTACATATCGTACATTCCACGTAAGGATGTCACTTGGCCCTGCATCATTTCATGATGCAGATTCAGTACACAGAGGACTTTGGCAGGCAATTCATTAAGGTTCAGAGACTTTTAGCTTCAGAGACTTTGTGAGTCCTCCCCTGCATTCGGAGGATACTTTTTATCCTTTTTCTTATGTTTTGAGTTACTCTTTGAGATTGTGGTAGTCATGGCCTGTCATGTACCTTTCTAGACTGTAGACTTAGAGGCTTCATAGACGTAGAGGTGACGGTTCGATGTTGGGGTCTTTCCCCTTTTTTCTAAATTGCGTTTTTTTCATAGTCCTATCTTATGCTAGATGTTGTCGACTGGTCTTGTGGCCCATGACTCATATTTCTGATGTAGATGTGATAAGATAGAATTGCTCACTGTTTTGTGATTGTTGATTCTTATGTCTTCCGCTGATCTATTGATTGAACGAATGTAATGAGGCCAGGTGGTTCATTTGAGGACTAGCAATAGTCTCTGAGTGTCAGTTACGCCCACAGTACCCTCTCGGGGTGTGATATATCTAACAACCCATCTTGAGATGAATAGAATTAAACAATTTTTGTAAGTTATTACTACCAAAATAGGTACCTTCAGAACCAGCAACATTATGATGTTGGGTATATAAGTAAAGGACTGGTTTATATACCGTGAGGCGCCTTTTGGGATGAGCCCAAAGGGACAAATCCGTGATAGGCTAGGCCCAAGAGCGGACAATATTTCACAGAGTTGGTTCAGGTCGTTACAATATTGAGTATAACATTATTATATATTTGTGGTATGTAACTGATGCCAACAAATGCCTTGTTATATAGATATGTTTGTGGTTGAAAGCCAAACAAAATAAAGTCTATATATAAATGTTTATTAAATTTAGTAGATGAGGAGTATATAAATTTGTTTGATGGTATGAAAGTTTATGTCATTTTATTGTGAGACGTACTAACCAACAAACTCCGATATGAAATGTGTATAAACTATGTATTATCAGTTTTTATTAAATTAAATATAATTTGAAGGTTAAAGTTTGTATTTACGTGGCTAAATACAAAATGTGTTAATATTATGCTTTATTATTTTTACTAAATTTAGTATATCAAGAGTATATAAATTGGTTTGGTGGTGTGAAAATTCTAATGCAAGTTTATGTCATTCATTGTGACATATAATAACCAACACACCCCCGATATAAAATGTGTATAAAAAAGGTATATTAGTTTTTAATAAATTAAATTTAATTTGATGGTTAAAGTTAGTATTTACGCGTCTAAATACAAAATGTATAAAATATTATGCTTTATAATTTTTATTAAATTTAGTATATCAAGATCATATAAATTGATTTGGTGGTGTGCAAATTTTAATGCAAATTTATGCCATTCATTGTGACATGTCCCAGCCAACACACCCACTATCTAAAATGTGTATAGAATAGGTATTAACAATATTTTTACTTTATTAAATTACGTATAATTTGATGGTTAAAGTTTGTATAAGATGGGTATGATTTAAGTATATATAACTTTGATAGTTAAAGTCTATATAAGATGGGTATATTTTGTGCATAACTAAAAATATAAACAACAATTGGTAAAATTCACCACAGATGTAAATGTGCAACTATACATAGAGTGTTAACAATATAAAATGGAGCATTTTTAGAATTTAAATGCAGACAAATATCAAATTCATGTCAAACTGCTTATCTTACCAGTTTTGGCTGTTCATAACTCCAAAATTGACAAACCTACATCATTAATAAGCTGTAACACCAAAAAACAATACTAAAAATATAGTATCAAAATATTTTAAATATCTCCAAAAAAATAACTGAAGCTGCTGTAAAATGTCCACTATTTTAAATTTGATTTTCTTGGTCTTGGTCTTGAAAATTTGGAAGTGTCTGAAGCAAGTTCTCTCGCAATTCGAGGACCTTCAAGTTTACTGGCAACTGTACTAGTGACCTCATTATTGCTAATGACATCTTCATTATTTTTTAATCTTGCATACTGCCACAACCATGCACCGTACCTTTGCAGATGAAATTTCACATCAATTTCAATATTAGGCATATCAAAAACACCATTGTTGATAAGCTCTGGAAATAGGCAGGATATAAACCACAGTCACTGAACATAACAATTTAAATTTTGATTATGCAATATATATATACCACTAGTTTAAAAAGACAAAAATCATTAGGTTAAAAATGAACATACTTGGATTGTGGATCCTGTTGAGGTACACTGGTAAGCAGCACGTAATCCAACGAATCAGATTGAGATCGATCTAAATGTGCTGACTTTCTTTTGCCATAGAAACCAGTGCTGGTTAGGAAGCGCGAATTCAAGACTGAGAATTTTTTAACTAACTCCTCAACTTTTTTCCTGTGTAGTGATCCTTCCATAATTGAATCATACACATGTGGAGACTTGTGCTTGATGCGAAATAGAACAAGAATCCAATGAAAAGAATTAATAATGTTGATAGGAATAAGAATATTGCCAACCTTATCCCATGGGGTGTTAGCAAGTAAACGAAACCCCCTAATGCACTGACGAATATCATGATCAGGTTATAGAATTTCATGTCAAAATTAGAATCTCTCCATTCTTTCTCGATGTTAGTAATCCAAGACATGAAATTTTTGTGTTAGTAGCCTCTCCATTCTTGCACTGACCAATTTTTGTGACAGATAATTTCTGCGTAGACTGTGGTCTATTTGCGAACCGGAGTGTCATACACAAAAATAATCGCATGAGAAGAAACTGACATGCCAAAACAAACATAGAATTAAACAATTTTTGTAAGTTATTACTACCAAAATAGGTACCTTCAGAACCAGCAACATTATGGTCATCTCCATAGTCTACAAACTATTTTGCAGCATTCCAATTTAAATTGAAAAAACGAGCAAATCAAAGTTAAATACATGATATATTCCTAATTTATTCTTAGTTTAACATGGATTGTATTTTGAATATAAAAGATATACAAAAGAACTGCATTGGTTTACTCTAAAAATAAATCAATAATAAACCATAAAATTGCATACTAAAAGACAACTACACATTCCAACTAATGAAAAAGGTAAAAATGCTTTGAAACAAAATAGATACAGTTAATATAATTTTTTTTTGAGAAAAAGAAAAGGGAAATTTTCATAAATAGCCTAGGTTTGAAACTCAATATGGTCAAATAGATATATTTTACATAATAACACAATATAACCTTAGTTATGTGACCTAAAGAGGAGGAGAGAAGCGAGCAAGATCGAGAGAGGGAGGAGAGAGACGAATTCTATATGTGTATTTGTCAAATTGTGTGTGTATATCTATCAAATAATTGTGTGTGTGTGTGTGTATATATATATATGTACACACATATGCGAGCGAGAGTGGAGAGAGACGAATTATATATGTAAATTTATCAAAATAATTGTATACATGCAGTTGGTATATATTTGTAATTGTATATCTACAAGAAATTGCAGAGAGAGAGGAGAGAGACAAGAGAGGAAGAGAGGAGAGAGAAAATAGCAATAAAATCCTAACTATAACAACAAAATCCTGACTATAGCTATAAATTATAATTTTTTCAAACAATAGTTGTATAATTTAAATACATATCATATGTTTGCCTAATTATATTATTTTCCCAAAAGCAAAACCTCTTCATGAACAAAATGGTTTGGATGATTTTCTTAGGGCCCGGCATCTTCAATGTCTCCCAAAATAATCGTCTGGTATTTTTTGTGTGTTTTTTCCAAGAAATCAACTATACATTTAACAAATAATGAATAAAACAATAACAAATATTTATATTGTATATGTTTATATTGAAAATAATAAAATTTATTTACTGTTTGATTGGTTGTCTGCATTTGAGAAAAGAACACTGTCATTCAATAAGGATGTTGGTTTATCAACTCCGGCTCTTGCATTATCTTCACCCTGGGAGATGTGGATCAAACAAACATATAGTTAAACTTACAATAAAATGGTTACATCCACTAAAATATACACAAGATGTACCTCTCTTGGTAGTGTTTGATCTGACTGTTTTATTGATGACCTGATTTCATCCATGAGTAACTTGAACATATTGTCAAACTATTGTTACATGTTACTCAGGTGATCGTCAACCTATTGAACATAAAAAATAGCAAATTAGATTGTTGCAAAAAAGTATAATATATTAAATTAGTAAAATTTGATTCAATAATACAAACATTATCATTTAGCTATTTCATTTCTTTTCAAACCTGCTAAAAAATAAGTTAGTAGTTTATAAACAAAAAAAATATGTGGGGAATATTATGATACCGACAGATGCAATTTCACTCTTCAATTCAGTGTATCTATTTTCTGAATCAACATTGCTCCTGGCAGGTGAACGGGGCTTCTCAGTCTCTTGGTGGTTGGAAGAATTGCGATGATTTCTTTGATCGACAATATTTAATTCTTCCTCTGTCACAGTGATATTTTTATAATTGTATTGCATTTACAAGAAGGAAAACATAATTAATAATAGTAATTATGTATGTATGTATGTGTATATATATATATATATATATATATATATATATATATATATATATATATATATGTGTGTGTGTGTGTGTGTGTGATATATATATTAAAATAATAAATAAATAACACTTGATTATCGTATTTCCTGAACACTGTGTTGTTCATATCATTAGAGCAAACTGCCTTATCTGGTGTCTTCCAATTGAGAATACAAGGTGTGCATGTTTTGACACAAATTGCAATCCAAGAGTTAACATTCACACAACACTCGTAGAACCAAATCTTGAGTGCTAAATGAAATCCAGCAAACTTGAAAGACGATGGATTCTTTTTTAGCTTACGGCAACATAAATCAAGTGTCATCCTAAATATTTCGAGGCCCCATTGATATTTTAAGTACTACCCAGAATTAGCTAGGTCAAACCAGAATTTAGATATCCATGTGCTTTTGGATTCGAAGACAACAAGAATGAACTAATGAAGTACACTATGACAATCTTCAACCTATCCTCAGATTGAATGAAATTTACCTCAGCAACAACTCTATAAAGATTTGATCTTTTGACCTTATTGTTACCAGGAAAGTACAATTACATTAACCTATTTGGGACAAATGGGTCTGAAATAAAATCACTATGGGGGCCACACTGAAGCCTAGTTACCGCGACAAACTCCTTAAGCTAAAAGCGGAGTTCAATCCCATTTAAATTAAGAATGAACATGTCCTTCCATTCATTATCAGTGTCAAGAAGAAACATACAACAGAGAAGTTGTGGTTGCATCCTTATGAATTTCATCTCATTAAAGTGACCAAAAGGAGTTTGAAGAAATTCATTAAACTACTCATCACTTAAAACATTTTTCAATACCTCAAATACCTTCGTGTTTGTGTATGAATTCTAGTGAGTATATATATTTCTTTGTTGAATGTGTGAAAAATATATCATTCAAAAAATGTAGATTATGATCTAGAAAATGCACAATAAAGATGTTGAAATCAAATGTATGATTTATACAAAAAGTACACTAAGAACATGTCATAGCTATACCAAAATTATGCCAAAGACACAGTAAAGGGATGCCAGGACCATACAAACAGCATGCCACCAAAAATTAAAAATAAAAAAAATCGGCACGAATTCAAATAGAATATATTCACACCAATTTTTAACATCTCCATGTATAGTAAAACTTTATGCCAACATAATATAAGTTACATTCAAATAAATATATGATATTGTCAGTCAACGGTCAACAATCATGCCAAATTTAAACAAAACAAAATCAATAACATCAACTCCTGCTGGTGTTATTACACTATTGTGTATTTTATCCAAATAGAAGTTTTAAAAGCATATACACCAAAAATATATAAAATATGCATATGAGAATATATTAATATTGTACCAATGCTAACAAAAATACAGTCACTTAGCATCTAAGCTTCGTGTTTTAAATAAGTATAAGATCGGTCTATCATTGTATTCAAAATGAAACAAACATTAATCCCAATATACTCACATGCACATTTAGATAATGCCATAAAAAATACCTTGACATCCGATTTTGCCTTTGGTTGCTTTGGAATTCTTGAATCCTTTTTGAATGTTATGCTAGCTTTTTTGTAACACCCCGTGAAATTACTGAAATGTCCCTAAACATTATCATGTGCACAACATATCTTCCCAAGCTCTGATGGAAAATCCAAGATCGAATTTGTGATCAGTGCAAAAAATTGAGTCGAAAAATGGTCTCGGCTCGACTTTATCATAAAAAAAGTGAATTATTTTTTTCAAAGAATGCTTAAAATAGTGAGATTTTCGCGCCCCTTCCGCAACGCGGAGAGGACGCGGAACCACACTTGTTTGTTTTTCAAAAAATTTGATGAGAACTGATTCGCAAAAAAGTACATAAACGCACTAGTGCGCGTCGCGCACTAGTTCATGGGGGAGACGATTTTTTTCTTTAATTCGGGAAGGGCAATTTCATCTTTTCTAACATAATTTAATATTCCTAAGATGGTTTTCGAATTATATTTCGTACAAAAGAGGGTTTTTAAACCCAAAAATATTCTAAATCTATTATTCTTACGCTAATTCAGAGAGAAGAAGAGGAGAGACAAGTGAAGGTTTTCAAAGAAGATTCGATTCTTGAAGAAAATCTCCATTCCCAGGTATGTAAAGGCTATCCAAAATCATGGAATTGTTCTTCCATGTGCCCTAATGTAAAGTTATGATGCAAGATTGATAATTAGAGTCTTGGATAGTGGTTTGTTGAAAGTTTTCTTGAATATTGTCCTTAAATTCTTGAATATTATATTTATCTCTTGAATATACTCTTTAAGTTATATTTTGTATCTTAAATTGATGAAAATCATGCTTAAAGTTTACTGTATACATGCATTATTGTGTGATTGTGATTTAATCCCTATAAATTCCCTCTATAAAGACTTGAAGAATGAACTTAGGGGGATGTCTAGAGCCTTGATTGTCTGAATAAGATTTTTAACTGGGTCTGAGTCTTGAGATGAATGTACTGATGACTGTAATAGCTAGAAATAGCTTTGATAGAGTTGGATGAATATCTATTCTTATCTTGAAAGGATAGTCTTGCTCGTAGGGGCTGAGGGATAGAGGTTATAGATGGATTGGTAGACTTACGAGCATGTTCAGTCCTGGAAGGAGTATTGAGCATCGAAAATGAGTAAGGGTTAGTCCCACTCACACTCATTACCTAGTAGCCAGCATAGCAGAGGATTGGACCTTGAGAACGGATGTTTCCTTAGTCCCAAAAGAGGACTTACTATTATTATAAACCCTTTGATGTATGCACTTTTACCTTGGTAAGGTACTGGATGGATGCCACAACGACATCACTTCGTTGTACTATCATCGACTCATAGGTGATGGTTGTAGGTCCAAGAAACTCCCAAATAGGTTTCACGATAATAGAACTCTGATGTGATGTGATTATTTGATGTGTTGAGGGATAGTGAGGTGATAGAGTCCTGTCCTTTACTCTAATATGAGGATTAGTGATTGACGAGTGACTGCTATATTATTTCTTTTACTTTAGCCTATTTTACATAAGTACATTCCACATACTAATGCCCCTTTGTGGCTGCATCATTTTATGATGCAAATTCTATAGACAGAGGACTTCAGCAGCCCAATTGTTGAGGTTTAGAGGTTCAATTCCAGACCGTGGTGAGTCCTCCTCAGTATTTGGTGGATGATCTTATTATCTTTATGTCAGCATTTCTTTGATTGTGGTACCCATGGCCTGTTATGGTACCTTCATAGATGTTAGTTATAGAGGCTTCATAGACATAGATATGATGTTGACATTGGGGATTCTTGTCCCTCTTCCTTTCTTTATATTGAGACCATTGTTACCTATTCCATTTTTGTCTGATAGATTGATGTTTACAGTTTGAGCCTACATAGATGATAGCATTTATTATCATTCTAATATTTCTTCCACTGATAAATGGTTGAATGATTGCAATGAGACTAGGTAGTCTGCTTGGGGACTAGTAATAGTCTTCGAGTGTTAGCCATGTCTATGGTACCCTCCCAGGGTGTGATAAACTTGGTATTATCCCGTAGAGATAGAATAGGAATGACAAATCTTATTTCCAGAAGAGATCATCACATCCTGCAGCATCTATAGCCAGTGCACCCATGCAGCTAACCAGGTATGATCAGAAATCTCAGGGTCATCAGAATTTTAGGACCCCAGGTGCCCAATCTCAGGCCAGTATGACTCAGGGCTCAAGGGGAAAGCCACCTTGTAGCACTTGTGGGAAACTCCATCTGGATAAGTTTCATCTAGGCACGGATGCTTGTTTCCTATGTGCGTAGGTGGGTCACTTTCAGCAGGAGTTCCCAAAGAGGAGGTGAGGTGAAGAGAAAAGCAGAGCTCAGTCTTCGATAGCACCCCTAGTGGGTAACCAGCAAAGGGATGCTACTACAGGTGCAGGCGACGGGACTAACCACCTTTATGCTATAGGTAGTTGACAGGAACAAGAGGCTGTACTAGATGTTATCACGAGTATTCTTCGAGTTTTTTCCCTTAATTGTTATGCATTGATTGATCCGGGTGCCACTTTATCTTTTGAAACTCCTTATGTGGCTAGTAAGTTTGGGGTTCTTCCAAAGTGTCTGCATGAACCTTTTGCCATTTCTATTCCTACTGGGGAGTCTATCCTAGCTGAGAGGGTTTACAGGGATTATATGGTGTCTATTTATCATAGAGACACTTTAGCTGATTTGATAGAGTTAGAGATGGTTGATTAGCCCAATCATTGAGGTTTAGTTCTCTTCAGTTTACAGGGATTATATGGTGTCTATTTATCATAGAGACACTTTAGCTGATTTGATAGAGTTAGAGATGGTTTATTTTGATGTAATAATGGGCATGGATTGGCTTCATGCTTGTTATGCTGCTGTTGACTGTAGAATCCAGATTGTTAAGTTCCAATTTTCTAATGAGCCTATCTTAGAGTGGAAAGGGAGTTCTGCTGCCCCTAAGGGCAAATTCATATCTTATCTTAGAGCTAGGAAGTTGACATCCAAGGGTCTTATATACCACCTCGTGTGAGTAAAGTCTGATGACGTTGAGTATCCTACTCTCGAGTTAGTCCCAATAGTGAATGAGTTTCCTGAGGTCTTTCTTGATGATCTTTTCGAAGTCTCTCCAGATAGGGAGATTGACTTTGGGATTGATGTTCTTCCCGAAACCAAACCTATCTCAATTCCACAATATAGAATGGCCCCCGCAGAGTTGAAAGGACTTACTATTATTATAA
>DF359052.1:72002-82802 GCA_000787875.1 Solanum virginianum
GAGCACTTTCAACTTGTTGATTCCTCCAAAGAACCTTAACAAAAGCAACGTCCTTGTATCTTAGCCTCTTCACTTGCCTATCCAAGATCCCCACTAGAAGCTCCTTATTGGTCAAGTTGTCTTCAACTACAGCCACAACATCTAATAGAACAATAGCATTCGGATCAGCCATATACTTTCTAAACACAGACACATGAAACACCGGATGAACCAAATCCATCTCACTAGGCAATCCCAACTCATAAGCTACCTTGTCAATCCTCCTAATTATCCTATAAGGACCCATATATCTTGGACTCAACTTGCCCTTCTTAGCAAAACAAACCACACCCATCATGGGTGACACCTTCAAATAGACCCAATCACCAACCTTGAACTCTAGATCTCTCCTCCTCACATCGGCATAGGACTTTTGGTGACTTTGGACCATCTTCAACCTTTTTCTAATCATCCTAACCTTCTCAACAGCCTCCATAACTAGATCTAGTCCCCACAAATCCACCTCTCCAACCTCAAACCTCCTAACCAGTGATCTACAACTTCTACCATAGAGAGCCTCAAAAAGGGTCATATCGATGCTAGAATGATAGCTATTATTATAGGCATACTCAATCAATGGAAGATGATCATCCCAAGTACCCTTAAGCTCCAATATATAAGCCCTAAGAATATTCTCAAGTGTTTGGATAGTTCTTTAGGATTGGCCATCCATTTGAGGGTAAAAGGTTGTACTAAGTTTTACTCTTATACCAAGACCCCTTTGGAAGGACCTCTAAAAATGTGAAGTAAATTGAGCACCATGATCCGATATAATGGACAAGGGAACCCCATACAACCTCACCAAGTCATGAATGTACAACCTAGGATAATCTTCATCCCCATATGTGGTCTAAACTGGTAAAAAGTGAGCCGATTTTTAATCCTATCAACCATAACCTAAATAGAATCAAAACCCTTTCTATTCTTGGGCAACCCAACCAAAAAATCCATATTAATCTCCTCCCACTTCCAAGTAGGAATCTCTAGGTATTGTACTAGGCCACCCGGCCTTTGGTGTTCAGCTTTGACTTATTGATAACCACGACAACAGGAAACAATTTGGCAATAGAAATTTCTATGTCTTAGGTTAGGCCGCCCGACTTTTGATGCTCGACTTTGACTTTCCACAACTATGACAATCGGAAAAAAATTTAGCAATGTCCCTCTTCATGCCTCCCCACTAATACACATTCCTCAAATCTCTATACATTTTAGTAGACCCGGGGTGAATAGAATAGGAAGAACTATGAGGCTCATCAAGAATCTTTTCTCTCAAGACATCAACACAAGGCACACACAACCTACCTTGGTATCTAAGGGTACCATCTCCCCCTTGGGAGAAAACCTCCACCGTACCCTCTTTTACCAATGCCTTCAATTCTAACAAAGCGGGGTCAAGATCTTGCTTAGCTTTCGCCTTCCCAACCAAAAGAGAAAATCTCCACCTTACCATCTTTAACCAATGCCTTCAATTCTAACAAAGCAGGGTCAAGATCTTGTTTAGCTTTCACCTCCTCAACCAATGAAAATTTAGAGCTATCAACCACCATAACACCACCATTATCAACTTCTTCCAACCTAACACCTAATCTAGCCAACCGATGGACCTCCCTAATCACCCTTTTGCCACCATCATCAACATGTGCTAAGCTACCAGTGGACACCCTACTCAAAGCATCGGCCACCACATTGGCCTTACTAGGATGATAATGCATACTCATATCATAGTCCTTAAGAAGTTTTAACCACCTTCTTTGTCTCAAGTTGAGATCTTTTTGAGTGAAGACATATTGGAGACTCTTATGATCAGTGAACACATCAACATGCATCCAATACGAATAGTGTCGCCAAATCTTTAATGCAAATACCACCACAGCTAGTTCAAGAACATGAGTAGGATAATTCTTTTCATGCATGTTGAGTTGTCTAGAATCATAGGGTATCACCTTACCATTTTCTATTAGAACACAACTCAAACCAACTGTAGAAGTATCACAATACATAACAAACCTCTCTAGCCCTTTCGATAGTGACAATATAGAAGTGGACATAAGCTTATCTTTCAATTTTTGGAAACTCTTTTCATACTCATCGATCCACACAAATTTGGCTATTTTTTGAGTCAACTTGGTCATAGGAGAAGCAATAGAAGAGAACCCATTCACAAACCTCCGATAGTAACCTGCTATGCCCAATAAGCTCCTAATAACCGACGGGGTCAATGGTCTAGGCCAATTTCTAATCATATTCGTCTTTTTAGAATCCACCTTAATACCATCCCCCGACACCACATGACCTAGGAAGGCAACCTCTTACAACTAAAACTCACACTTCTCATACTTAGCATACAACTTCTCTTCCCACAATTTTTATAGCACCACCTATGAATGACTCACATGCTCCTCCTCACTATGGAATAGATCATTCACAATTTTCATACTTGGCATACAACTTCTCTTCCCTCAATATTTGTAAAACTACCCTCAAATGGCTCATATGCTCCTCCTCACTATGCGAATAGATCAAAATATCATCAATAAAAACTACAAAGTGAATCAAGGTAGGGTTTGAAGACCCTATTCATAAGATCCATGAAGATAGCCGATGCATTGGTCAACCCAAATGACATCATAACAAACTCATAATGCCCATACGTACTCTAGAAGGCCGTCTTTGGAATATCACACTCTCTCACCTTCACTTGATGGTACCCCGACCGAAGATCAATCTTAAAGAAGTGGCTAACCCCTTTCAATTGGTCAAACAAATCATCAATTCTTGGAAGAGGATACTTATTATTCATGGTGACCCTATAAAGTTGTCAGTAGTCAATATACATTCTAAGGGACCCATCCTTCTTCTTCACAAACAACACCAGTGCACCCCAAGGTGATTAGCTAAGTTAATAAAACCCTTCTCCAAGAAGTCCCTCAATTGCTCCTTCAACTTTTTTAGCTCCACCGCAGCTATGCTGTAAGGGAGAGTAGAAATGTGTTGAGTATCGGGAAGGAGGTTTATACCAAAATCTATTTTCCTTTCGGGAGGAACATCGAGAAGGTCATTAGGAAAGACATCAAGGAACGCATTTACCATCAGAACCGACTCTACGGGAAAGACTTTGGACTTTACATCCCTAACACTCACAAGATGGTAAAGACACCCTTTAGAGATCAACTTACAGACTTTATGCAAGAGATAAATCTACCCTTGACCACCACATCATGACTCTCCTAAATAAGGACTGCTTCATTTGGAAATTAAAATTTTGACCCTACAGGTTCTAGAATTAATAGAGTTATAGTATGTATACAACCAATCCATCCCAAGAATGCATCAAAATCGACCATATCCAACTCAACAAGATCACAAGGTAATATTTTATGCAAGATGCAAATGCGACAATTTCTATAGACCTTCCTAGTAATAATAGATGCACCAATAGGAGTAGACACCTCATAAGACTCACAAAACAATTCGGGATCAACATGAAACTTGTTGGCAATAAAGGGGGTAATAAAGGAAAGAGTGGCACTGGATCAATCAATGCATACACATCAAATCAAAGATTTTTAACATACCGGTGATGATATTGTGAATCTCCTCAACCCCTTTCCTCCCTTGGAGGGCATAGAACCGGTTATGCCTTAGGGAACCATCTTGTCGGTCACCTCTCCCCAAAGGAACCATATTAACACCTTGTGGACTAACCTCCTTACCCTTGTTGCGACTACGATGGCAATATATCACCTTATGCCCAACTTCCCCAAAACCATAACAAGTATTAGTATCCCTCACGCACGGGCCACTATGACCCTTACCACATTTTGGACACCCACCATTAGGAACCACACCCCAACACGTTGGGCCCTTGGAAACTCATAGGCAACCATCTTATTAAATGCATGAGAAGACCCTTGGCCTTGATGGAACCGGCCACCCTTTTGACCTTGAAATTTTCCCTCAAAACAGGCCCTTTTAGCCTCATTACTCCTCCTCTTCCTCAATTTTTCCTCCTCTATTTATTTGGCATAGGTCATCAAATAGGATAAATCCATATCACTAATCAACATAGCGGACCAGCATTCCTCACTCACCAAATCGAATACACCCATCACGAACTTGTTCATTCTAGATCTTAGGTCGGCAAACAAGTGGGGGGCATATTTAGAGAGTTGATTAAACTTGAGGGCATACTCTCTCACACTCATTGACCCTTGTCTCAAGTTTATAAACTCCACCTATTTGGCTTCCCTAAGCTGAAGAGGGAAGAACCAATAAAGAAAAGTTGCCTTGAATTCCTCCCATAGCACCACATTATTGATTCCTTTCTCCTCCTTCCATTGATTAAACCATATTTGTGTTACCCCTTTAAGTTGGTAGGCTGCCAACTCTACTTTCTCCTCTGATCTAACACCTATGATAACCAATACCTTGTAGACCTCATTGATGAACTCTTGAGGGTCCTTATCTACCTTAGACCCATAGATTAATGGTAGGTTCATCCTCATGAAGTATCTCACCTGAGATACTGATTTAGGAGCATGAGGGGATCGGGCCCCTTGATTGACATGATTGGCCACAAGTTGTGCTAGAATAGTGAGAGCATCCCGAAGCTCACCATGAGCTATTTATTCCTAGGGAGTGCGGCCTCTCCTTTCTTTTGTGTTAGGCATGATCTAACATAGCAAAGAACAATAGTTAGGGGAAAACCTTAATTAACCTCTATAGCATGACTTAGACCATGAAGAAGGGAAACATTTCTAAAAACACCTCAAGCCTCAAGCTCATAGTTGGGGTGCACAACACAACCATGAACAAGACTCTAATCGACATGGTGTGTTGGATGTTGAGGACCATTAACAACATAGTGCTTTGATACCAAGTTTTTCATAACCCAAGCATAAGGCCTAGATGTGACATAACGCATGGGGAACCCGAAGGGACCCTAAGCAAGCCTCTTAGCATATCACTGCACATTCTTGGTCACAAAAGCAATAAAATAACAATAAGAGATAGTAAATAGGGATAACTAAGCTAAGAAACATCTTCTATATTATAAACATCGAGAGTCAAGAGAGAGTTAAAGCTTATAGCGTTATACATAAGATGTCCAACAACACCTCTAATCATAGAACTTAGTAGGCGCCAAGACAAGCAATTGGGCTCACCCTCATAGTCAAAAAAAATAATAAAGAAAGAGAGTCATAATACATAGCATAAGAACATAGACATTGTCCTTGAAATGGAGGACTCACCAACTAGCTTGAGAGAAGTTGTACAAGCCACATGGAGGTGGATCATAAAGTAAGGCTCCGGTCCCTACATGGTAACATCATCTAGGCATAGAGTATGTGCTATTATGTTTGAATACACTAAGTAAGTAGGATGTAGTACAACAAGAGATAAGCAACGTAATAAAAATGCATAAGCATGGGCAATGAGTAGCATATAACATTATGGCATGCATGGAAGATGCTTGAAGTAAATCATGCTTACATAAAACATAATAAATATGTAAGAAGAGACTATTAATAGTGAATATCCAAGGCCTACCACTACTTTGGAGAGGCGAATCAGGTACAAACCCCTCAATATGGTTCATGAAGTACAAACCCCTCAACATGGTCGATGAGGTACAAACCCCTCAACATGGTTAGCAAGGTACAAACCCCTCAACATGGTTGCACGAGCCTACCACTTCCCAAGTGAGGCGATTGAGGTGCAAATCCCTTAATATGGTTACACGGGCCTACCACCTCCCGAACGAGGCAATCGAGGTTCAAACCCCTCAACATGGTTAGCCGGGCCTACAACCTCCCGAGTGAGGCTTGGTCAATTCCCAACACAATAGACATAATATCATATACATACATTCCTTTTATCATCATATAGTCATTCAACTCATAAGACATGCATTGGTCCTTCAATTCCTCAAGAAACCATAACCGGACATTTTATCGACACTTAGCGGGTGTGTAATTCTTGTGTAAAATCATGCAATTCAAGAGTGGAATCATGCTATAAAATTTAGTGTAAAGTCATCAATAGATACTTGGTAACACCCTCAAACAATATACATCAAAACCTTTTATCAAACCTCATAATAGATCTTAGATTCATAGCTCAAAATATGCTAAAACAATCACAATTTCATGAAACTCCAACATAGTGTGCAATGAAATTCATAATAAATAAGACACATGAGTAAATCAACTTTAAATCATGCAATTTAGGTAAAAAGAAATCCTGTGCACCATGGGTGAAAGCACCCAATGGTTGAAACCTACATACCTTGACTTTGGGGAATTCTTGAAAAAGATTAGAGGTGGAGACTTGAAACTTGAATGAGAACCTTAAGATCCGAATGAGTTTTGGGACTTGAAATTTGGAGCGAAATATGAGTCTAAGTGCCTGAGTGAGTATTAGGGAATGTCTTGAATGATATGAGGGTGTAATATGGTTAAGTATAGGTATTTTCACGCATGGGAACACTTAGGCCCAAAACTCAAAAGTCTTGGACTGAGATAGAAAAATAGTGTACAAAAATACACAGTAGCGCGCCCTTGACGCATTACGACAGTGGCGCGGATTGTCATTGGAAATCACATTTTGTCAATTTTCAAATTTTGATACGGTTGCTCTAAAATCGGGATTAGACCCATTTCCTACTCAATTGACCCCCTGAACAAGAATATGAAGTTGGATTTCTGATATCATGCCTGGATTTTGAGATATATGGAAATTACGATTCCAAGCATTTCCGAGGAACATTTTCGGGCAATTTTTGGGGTCATTTCAGCAAACATCTGCTTTCATGGTCCAATCCTCTCCTATGCTAGCCATATAGCTAATGAAAGTAAGTGGGACTCATTCTTACCCTTTTCGGTGCTAATACTCCTCCCAGGACTCGACATGCTCACAAGTCTATCAACACATCAAGAATTTCCATCACCTAGGCTCTACAGGCAAGAAACTCAACTCATTCATCATCTATCTGCTCAAGGCATAGGATCATCCTTTCAAGGTTAATTTCACTCTCATTTAGACTCTAAGAACTCTAATCTCATTAGTTTCAGTCATCAATACATTCATCTCAAGACCCGAACCATAACAATCAAGCACACTTGCATAATCAAGGCTCTAGACATTAACCCCTAGGTTCATCCAAACAAACTTTAGCAATTGAACATGGGTAGTTTGCAAAATAGTTCCAATAATCAATTAAATAGGTAACTCAAGTCATAATGATCATCAATTTAAGATAATTTCTAGAAACTAAAGATAATTTTCAAGAAAATCTTCAAGAATTGCAACACATGACCTATCAACTATCAACTATCAACTATCAACCTACTGCATTCATCAGGGCACATGGGAGAACAATCTCATATTCTGGGTAGCCTTTAAATACCTGAGATGATGAAATACTAACTCCTCGACAAGAACTTAGACTCAAACCCTGAATTCTTTGAGCTTTCTGTCTCCCCTCCTAAAGAATTCTTGCGTAGAAACTTAAGAAAAGTGGGTTTAAAAACCCTCAATTGATAATAAATGGCTTTAGAAATATATTTTAGGACTTAGAATAGGATTTTGAATGACCAAAAACCCTTTTTCGAATTAAAAGAAAAAAATTCAAAATTTGTACACTAGTTCGTGACGCACCAAGGGTGCGGACTAGTGTATTTCACGAATTTTTTAAAATTCCAATTCCTATCAAAAATTAACAAAAATACTTAAGTATGTCTATGCACCCCCTCCGCGTCATGCTAGGGGCACAGATCGACACTATTTTTGCATTAATTAGCAAAAATTATTTTTCAACTCGTTTGCTCTTAAATCAGGTCAATATCATTTTCCCACTTAATTTTTTTGGCTGATCGCAAATCTAGTTTTGGATTTCCATCAAAGCTTTGGAAGATGTGTTATGCGCACGATATGTTTTAGGGGCATTTCGGTAATTTTATGGGGTGTTACATCATCTCCCCCTTTGGATCATTAGTCCTCGAATGAAGAGTAAAGTTAGAATAAAAGCACGAGCAACCTCAAAACTCATCTCATTCCTCACTCGGGAACGCTCGAACTCTCTACTATCCATCACTTAGTAATCTCTGTCTTAGACTCGGGAATAGAATCGGATTAATACCCCAACTCAATGAAAGGAGACATTCTATAGTGTTAAGGATGGGACATTACCTTCAACATCATCGTCTTTCAGCATGAATAGGTGCAGGTATTTAAATTTCTAGACATAATATCATATACATACATTCCTTTCATCATCATCTATATATATTACTTTCATCATCATAAAGTCATTTATCTCATAATATATGCATTGGACTAAATTTCATCGCTTCCTCAGCTTCCCACATAGCTTTCTCGATGAATTGGTTCCTCCAAAGAACTTTGTCGGAGGAAATGTCTTTGTTCCGTAGCTTACAAACTTGTCGATCAAGGATTTGGACTAGAATTCCTTTGTATGATAGGCTATCCTTCACCCCTATACTCTCAATAAGGATTGCCAAAGCAGGATCTCCCAAACACTTCTTCAGCATTGAAATATGAAATATCGAATGAACTCTATCTAGCTCGAAAGGCAAGTCTAGCTCATAAGCAACCTTCCCAATCCTCCTCATAATCTAGTATGGTCCGATATAATGTGGACTCAACTTGTCTTTCTTAACAAACCTCATAACACCTTTCATGGGTGACACCTTCAAGTACACCCAATCATTCACCTCAAACGCCAATTCTCTTCTCCTCACATCCGTAAAAGACTTTTGACGACATTGTGTTGTCTTCATCCTTTCTTTGATGACTTTCACCTTTTCCATAGATTGGTGGACAAGATCTACTCTAATCAACACCACTTTATTAACCTCAAACCAGCCAATCAGGGATCTAAATCTCCTCCCATATAATGCCTCGTAAGGGGCCATCTAAATGTTGGCATGGTAGCTATTGTTATATGCAAACTCAATCAATGGCAGATGATCATCCCAATTACCTTAGAAGTCGATGACACACACTCTCAACATATCCTCCAGAGTCTGAATGGTGTGCTTTGCCTATCCATTTGTTTGAGGGTGAAAAGTTGTGCTCAGGTATACTTTCGTACCCAATCCCTTCTAAAAAGATCTCGAAAATTAAGAGGTGAATTGAACTACTCTATCTGAGATGGTGGACAAAGGAACCCCATGTAACCTCAAAATCTCACGAATGTATACTCAGGCATAATCCTCAACCATATTAGTTGTCTTGACTGCCAACAAGTGGGTTAATTTAGTCATCCTGTCAACAATCACCCATATCGAATCATGCTGCTTTCAGGATCTTGGTAAGCTGCTAATAAAATTCATGTTGATCATCTCCCACTTCCACTTAGGAATTTCAAAGTTCTGAGCTAATAAGCTTCAGCCGTGATCCTCTCTCAAACACCATTAACTTTAGACATACACAATCTACCCTGGTATCTCAACACCCCATCACCCTATTTGGAGAAAACCATCATCTTTTGCTTGTGAACCGCTTCTTCTAATAAGAACGAAACAGGGTCTTCGTCTTGCTTTTCCTTCACATCTGACACTGAGGATGAAGCAGAACTATTTTGAACATTGACCTTGCCTTCATTGTTCTTTTCAAGTTGCACTCCTAGTCGAGCCAATCCATAAACTTCCTTAGCCAATTCTCTCTTTCCTTCCTCCACATAGTCAGTGCTACCCATAGACAACCTGCTAAAATCATCAGCAACAATATTAGCCTTACCTGGGTAGTGGAGGATGCTCATATCATAATCCTTGAGCAACTCCAACCATCTCCTCTATCGTAGGTTGAGCTCCTTCTGACTGAACATGTCTACATGCACTCCATACAAGTAGTGACGCCAAATCTTACGTGCGAATACCACTGCTATTAACTCGAGATCATAAGTCGGATAATTCTTCTCTTGGGTCTTAAGTTGTCTGGAAGCATAAGCTATCACCTTCCCTCTCTGCATAAGTACACAGTCCAATCTAACTCTAGATGCATCACAGTATATCATGAAGTCTCCCGTCCCATTGGGCAAAGTCAAAATTGGTGTTATAGTCAATCTAATCTTCAACTCTTGGAAATTCTTTTCAGATTCATCAGACCACTGACACTTGGCCTTCTTCTGAGTTAGCTTAGTCAATAGTGCTAGCAAAGAAAAGAAGCCCTCAACAAATCTATGATAGTAGCCTGCCAAACCCAAGAAGATTCTTATTTTCGTCGGAGAAGTTGGTCCTAGCCAGTCCTTAACTGCTTTTATTTTCTGAGTATCTACCCAAATACCATTTCCCAAAACAACATGGCCTAGGAAGGCCACGGACTTGAGCCAGAACTCACACTTTGAGAATATCACATACAAGTCATGGTCTTTGACCATTTGCAAAACCATTCTAAGATGATTAACATGCTCCAATTGATCTTTGGAATACACCATAATATCATTAATAAATATGATCAAGAACATATCAAGATACATCCTGAATACTCTGTTTATTAAATCCATAAAAGTAGCTAGTGCATTTTTCAACCTAAAGGACATGACCAAGAACTCAAAATGGCCATACCGTGTCCTAAAGGTTATCTTTGGTATATCACTTTCCCTCACATTCAACTGATGGTAACTCGATCTGAGGTCTATCTTGGAGAAGCAGGTAGCACCCTAAAGTTGGTCAAATAGATCATTTATCCTGGGGAAAGGATACTTATTCTTTATCGTGACCTTGTTTAGTTGTT
>DF359051.1:0-19236 GCA_000787875.1 Solanum virginianum
TTTTTATGCATACACTCCACTCTACTCTATACGTGCCACTATATTCCGTTCACCGATTCCCGGGCTGGTTTTGGTCGTGCTTAATATACTATATTTATATATATATTTTTCGAAGTTAGTTGGATACGGCAGGGTCAGCCCGGCCTATGGGTCGGCTTCGCTTTGTTGGTGTTGAGGTGAGATTGGGCCTTTGGTTTGGTGGCTTTATGTCACATTATTATAGGATAACTGAGTTTAGGGACGCCGGCTCACTTATCCTATATTTGTACTATACATCAGAGATTTGTTCGGAGATTTGAAACTTCTGGTGTGATGCTGTGGTATGGCGCAAGTATAGAGGTCTCCATCGTTCCCGTCCGTTGATTCTTACAAGTATTTCTTTGATTCTTGGTTAAACTGAAAAGCCATAATTTGGCACACGTCCATCGTTCCCGTCCATTCTGCATCCGTTTGACTCTTTTGAAAGAAATCTCCAAAAGGAAATAATTTGGTCGATATTGTCCATAAGTCTGACTCCCTATCCTTCTGTGATTACTACTCTCAGTTATATTTGTACTTTTCACTTTACATATTCGATACGTCTTTCGTACTGACACCCGTTTCTTCGGGGGCTGCATTTCATGCCCGCAGGTTCTGACGTACAGGGTAGAGGACCTCCAGCTTAGGACCTCCATTGCTGTTTGACGAGCGTACCAGTCACGGCCCATAGGTTGGGTCATGACAGAAACCCCCTACGGGTCGTAGAAACTTTTATGGGTTGTAGAGGGGTATCATTGAAGACAAGTCTAGGTTTGCAGCAACAAAGTACAAAAGTTTGATTACGGGATGTAAAACACTACAAGGGCCGTAGAGCATCTCGTGAGACGTGTCAACCCAGTTTTCCTATTTTATTTAGAACTTGTATTTTAAACATTATAAATAGGTTTTTAGGTTAATTTTCTTTGAGATTTTAAGGAGTTAGCAGAAAAATAGTAAGATAGAGTAGAGAAAAACATTGGAGAGTTTTGAGAAACGCTTGTACACTTTGATTTGATCTTCTAATTATAATCTTGTGATTCTCATTGAAGCTTGGATTTACTTGTGCTTAATTCAAATATGTAAGTGCTCTATTATGTTATTCAAATTCATAAGTCTTGCATCTACACAAATCATGAGTAGCTAAATCAGCATCTAGGGCTGTGGAAACCATGATTAACTAGCAAGGTAAAGTCGGATAATTCATAATTCTTGAAAAGTGTGCATGTAGGTATTAATTAATTCTCTTCATTTTCATGTTTTCTAATACTGGCTAATACTAGAATCCACCTAGTGTTACTGACTAGACCAAGGTAGTAATGAATAGAAAGAGAAATTAATTAACAGGATTCGATTAATATGTTCTTGTCTAATCAACCGAACTGGGTCAAGGGGAGGTTCTACTGGACCATAGGTAAAGGTTAGTAATGTCACACTGCAGGGATAGACCAAGTCACATAGTGAAATTATCTTCTCGCTTGGGCCAAAGGGTTTTATGAACATAACTTACCATCCAACATACTACACACTAGAAAAGAATTTGGAAATTCAGTGTTGAGAGGGATGAAGCAAATTTTGATGTGAGGCTTGCCACTCAACCTATTGCCAAGAGGGACAACTTTAAGTATCTGGGGTCTATCATCCAGAATAGTGGCGATATCGACAATGATGTCACACATCATATTGAGATAGCTTGGACTAAATGGAAGCTAGCTTGGAGTACTGTGTGATAAGAAGATACCACCAAAACTCAAAGGTAAGTTTTATAAATTGGTGGTTAGACTATCTTTGCTGCATGGGGTGGAGTGTTGGCCAATAAAAAATGCACATATCCAGAAGATGCATGCTGCAGAGATAAAGATGTTAAGGTGGATGTGTGGTCACACCAGGAGTGAAAAGGTTAGGAATGAGACCATTCGGAAGAAGCTAGAGGTGGCTCCGGTGGTAGATAAGATGAGGGAAGCGAGACTGTGCTAGTTTGGACATGTCCAGAGAAGGAGTACCGATGCTCCTATTAGGAGGTGCGAGAGGTTGGCTTTAGGAGTTACATAGAGAGGTAGAGGTAGATCGAAGAAGTACTGGGGGGAGGTGATTAGACATTATATGGCCGAACTTAATCTCACTGAGGACATGACCCTAAATAGAATGCTTAAAATATCTCCATTACCTGCTAAAAGAATCTTGTCAGTATTGGTATAAACGACCCTTCCCTCGCGTTCGGCTATAGCAAGAGCACTACAGTAGTATGCTAATTGGTTGGTAGGGTTAGGTGGTTACCTTGTCATGGGGTTCAGTAGGGCAGAGGAGTAGTAGTATTTTATAATATGTGTGTCATTATTTGTTGCTTGTGTGTTAAAACTTTTAATTTTTAATTTTTAATTTTTAATTTTTCTTCTTGCTTTTCCCCTTTCTATTACTTTTTGTCGTATCTAGTTTATTCTGCATATGGGTTTTTGAGATGAGGGTTCCCAGGAAATAGCCTCTCTACTTCTATGAGGTAGTGGTAAGGTCTATGTAGATTCTACCCTCCCCAGACCCTACTTGTGAGATTTCACTGGGTATGTTATTGTTGCTGTTGTTATTTGGTGATACTAAGTTGGGGAATGATGCGGAACATAATGCCCTAGTTTCTCTCCATATTTTTTTAAACACTTTTTTTAGTTTAGCGTTACTTTCATTAGTTATTATTTAACCCCCCCCCCTTTGAGGAGATAAGTTGGTTAGTAACCCAAATGGCATAATTAAATTCTTCTAAGTCTACCATATTCCCTTAGGTTCGACCCTAACCTTGGTTAGATTCTATTTCTTGACAATGACCGCTTTAGCCTAAAAAAAGAGGTGTCAATTGGGTGACATCAAGGACTGTACCTAAAGGTAGGCTCTAAGGAGTAAATCATAAGATAATAGCCAAAATTTCATATTAAACATCATTTCATGAAATTTTCGAAATCTATTTTCAGAACATTTCTTAAAATAGTCCATAAACATAAGAATAAGTGTATGAATCATGAAAAACTCATATGCAAGGAACTAGAGGTTTTAGGGAAGAATTTATTAATACATTAGGCTCGAGTAGAGTGGAATAGATATAGGTAACACTTCATCATACCCACTTCCACTTTCCATGTAACACCCTCAACTTGTTGATTTCCCTAAAGCACTTTGACGAATGAAACTCCCTTGTTCCTTAGCCTTTTTACTTGCCGATCTAGAATATCAACTAGTATCTCTTCATAAGTCAAATTCTCTTCAATGTTCACATCATGAAAAGGAACTATAGAGTTTGGATAATCTATGAAGTTCCTCAACATCGACATATGGAAAACTGACTGGGCTAAATGCATCTCTTTAGGTAGATCCAACTCATATGCCACATTTCCCACTCTACTCACACTTTGTAAGGCCCTACATATGTAGGACTCAATTTTCCATTTTTACCAAACTAGATCACACCTTTTGTTGGATACACTTTCAAGTAGACCTAATCAACAACTTAGAACGCAAAGTCTCTTCTCCTTACATTGGAGTAGTACTTTTGCCAGCTTTGGGTTGTTTAAAATTTCTCCCTTATGCTTTTAATTTTCTCCATACCATTCATGACTAGGTCCGGTCTTAGCGATTCCATCTCACCGACCTCAAACCACCCAATGGGTGATATACACCGTCTACCATACAATGCCTCAAATGTTGTCATTTCAATGTTTACATGATAACTATTGTTGTAAGCAAACTCAATGAGTGGCAAAATCTCATCCCATCTTCCTTTGAATTCCAATACGCAAGCTCTCAACATATCCCCCAAAGAGTGAATAGTCCTTTTGGCTTGTTCATTGGTTTGGGGATGAAAAGTGGGTACTAAACTTCACCTTAGTACCAATCCCTATTCGAAAAGATCTCTAAAAATGAGAGGTGAATTGGACACCACAATCTGATATAATGGAATCCCATGTAACCTCACCAATTCTCGGATATACAAATGGGAATAATCTTCGGCACTAAATAAAGTCTAGACCTATAAGAATTGAGTCAACTTTGTTATATAATCCACTATCACCCATATGAGTCAAAATGCTTTTCGGTCTATGGCAACCCCACTTTAAAGTCCATATTGATTTCTTCCCAATTCCAAGTTGGAATATCAATGTCTTGGGATAGGCCACCCGGCCATTGTTGCTCCAGTTTGACTTGTTGGCAATTATCACACTCTAAGACGAATTGGACAGTGTCCTTCTTCATTCCATTCCACCAATAGATCTATGTTAAGTCTCTTTACATCTTTGTAGTTCTGAGTTGAATGGAATATGAAGTGTTATGAGATTATTGCAATATCATCTTCTTCAACTCACCATCATTGTGCATGCACAACCTCCCTTAATAAAGAAGTACCCCATCTCGCTCTTGTTAGAAAACTTCTCTCTTTACTTCTTTCACTAAGGCTTTCAATGTAACTAAGGCAGGATCAAGGTCTTTCTTAGACATAACCTTCTCAATAAAAGAAGATTTGGATCCATGAAGAACCATTGCACAACCATTTCTAGACTAATTTAACTTTACCCACAACCTAGCCAATTTATGGATATCTTTGGCCAACTCCGTCATTCCATCATCTTTAACATGAGAGAAAGTACCCATGAAAACTCTACTAAGGGAATCCGCTACCATATAGACCTTTCCCTAAGTGATACCTCATATTCATGACATAGTGTTTGAGTATCTCTAACCACCTTTGCTGCCTCAAGTTGCAATCCTTTTGGGTGAACACATGTTGAAGGCTCTTATGGTTAGTGACAACATCCATATGAACCCCATATAAGTCATGTCGCCAAATCTTCAAGGAAAATAATACCACTGAAAGCTTAAGATTTTAAGTTGAGAAATACTTCTCAGGCACTTTCAATTGTCTCGAACCTTACCATTTAGCATTAGCATATACCCCAACCCAATAATTGATGCACCATATTTAAACAAAGAAACCATCATTTCCTTTTTGGAAGATTAATATTGGTGCCAAAGTTTGTATATCCTTCAAAGTTTAGAAGCTTTTCTCACACTCATCCATCCATAAAAATTACACCTTCTTTTGAGTCAACTTGGTTAGTGATGATAAAATATAGGAGAAATCTTGCACAAACCTTCTATAATATCTGGCTAGGCCAAGAAACTCCTTATGTTTGTGGGAGTCAATGCCTTTGGCCAATTTCTCAGTGCTTCAGTCTTCTCAAGATCAACATTGATACCATCATGCGTTACCACATGCCCAAGGAAGGCAACCTCATCTAGCCAAAACCCTTCCTTCCTTAGGGTTTACAATACCATCCTCAAGTATTCCATGTGCTTCTTACTTCAAGAGTATATTAGAATGTCATCAATGAACACTACTATGAACATATCAAGATAAGGCTTGAACACCCTATTCATAAGGTCCATAAATATAGTTAGGGCCTTAGTGAGACCAAAGGACATTAGTACAAACTTAAAGTGATGATATGTAGTCTAGAACGTCGTCTTAGGAATGTCACTTTCCCTCACCCTCAATTGGTTATACTTGGATCTCAAGTTAACTTTGGAGAAATATGTAGCCTCTTGCAGTTGATCAAACAAGTCATCTATGCTTGAGAGTGGGTATTTCTTCTTGATTGTGACCTTGTTGAGTTGCCAATAATCTATACACATATAGAGTGAACCATCTTTCTTATGAAATCCTTATGTTAATCAACTCGAACTACTTGAAATTTCTCTAAGTCTACCCTATTACTTGTGGGATTGACCCTAACCTCAGTTAGGTTATATATCTTGACAACGACCACTATAACCTTTAAAAAGGAGGTGTAGCTTGGGCAACATCACAAGTATATGCTTACTCACTTTTAAAAGATGGTTATGATATAATTATGGAAATCTTTCTGAAATGAGTAGGTCATAAGGAAGGTAGCCATCAAGCCTAAATGGCCTGGTCATAAGATGTTGTGTAAACTACCATTAGCAAGTAGTCTACTCTTATCTGATGGAAGGCTTTTATCGGTCGAATTCATGTAATAGCTCGTATGGGTTTGAGATGTCAATTAAGGTCATATCCCTACTATATTGAAGTACAATGGCATTTCATTCATCATAGATTTCATGGTATATTGATATACTATTCTCCCTTGTGTATATACCTCTTTATATATACGTACCCTTGTCATCTAATATTGAATATAGGTTTAATGAGTTCATATGCAACTCATGCCTGCATACTTAGTACATTCAAATGTACTAAAACATACTTATTCCCTACATGATCTAACCATGTAGAGACCGAAGACTATCTTCATCCACCTCTTGATGGTTAGCATGGATTGCGAGGGTTACTTGTGGTGAGTCCTATCATGAAAGGATAAGCCACCTTCCATCTACCTATTATGTTGCTACTATTTATGTTTTTCTTTTATTTTGAGGGTTGATGTGTTGTCAAAATAAAGCACATTTGGTGCCTAAAACAAAGAATATTGCAAGTTCTTAATGCGACTTTTTATGGTTATTATGTTATTGTTGCAGAAAAGATAGGTTGGCTTGATTTTAGGAGAAAATTATAGATTTTACTGAAGTGTAGGACATACAAGCCATCCTACAAGTTATAGTCCAAGCTAAGAGTTTTAGGGTGCTCTCGTAGCAAGATGCAGTGAGCAAAATCAAGAATCTACTTAGTCAAGGTCATCCCTATGAGGCCATCTTACGAATCGTATGTCTAACTACGACTCGTATGGGTAGGATTAGGGGTGGAAAATGGGTGGATTGGATTGAATTTGGATAGATTGACTATAAATTGAGTCAAAAAGGATTAGATTACAATCCACCCATATAAAATCTGGGTAAATATGGATTATGTTAAATATAGTTTGGGTAAAATGGTTCTAACCCATTTAAAACCCCTCTATGTTTTCGTGGCTATTTTTCCAACAAATGTTATCCCTTTCGTGACTTCAATTTATCTATTCTTCTCGATAATAAAACATTAAAATATTTCTGACCCATTAAATGACTTGACTTCAATTTATCAGTTTTTCTCGAAAATCAAGTGTTAACATCAAAATACGATAATCAAAGTACTAAAACACAAGTGCAAAAACATAAGCTTGGTTGTAATCGAGATAGACAAGTACAATCCTATGACTACTTCCTATTGCATATTTTTTTTGTAAATAAGAAACTAAACAAAAAGTGTAGCATTTGTTCCTTAATCTCTACAGGATGCCAAGACCAAACAAAAAAGAAATTCACAACTTCAGCAGTTTACACTAACAGACAAACCCTAATTGTCAATCAAATAGTTAAATCAGAAAAAATGAACCAAAAACCTTTTGGGGAAAAAAATAGTCCCAAAATTGAGAATTTGATAGTAAAATGACAAAAACTCAGATCCCATACTCTAAAGAACACAACAAAGACTCAAAAAAGAGAAACTTTTTAGGGAAATCAACATGAGATACACTATTTGATTAAACAATTGTACAAGCTTCCAAAAGAATTTTACTCTAGTCCAAGTCTTCCAAAACTCTTACTACCCCTTAATTCTAAACAAGTCATGATCGATTATATAAATTTTCACTATTTATGTCCCTCCACATATTTCTATGAGGTCAAATTTTAGCATGCTGCAAATATAATAATCTCACCAAGTGAATTCCAAATGTTAATCAAATACAAAGCACATAGGTACTATCCTTTTCATTTTAGGAATAATTGAAAAGATAATACTGCATGTTTCTTTACATTTAGGTGAATGTAAAGAAATTAGTGTTTGAGTTCAGCGAAAGAAAATAGTGTTTCTTTACATTTTCCTCGAGTAGTGAATGCTCTACTGTTAGGTGAGTATTTAAGTTCATACAAGTTACAACTAATTTATAAAATAGTATATTAATAATCACCAATCGAATGCCATTACAAGTGTTATTAACTTTACTTCAGATGATCAAGAGATTAAAATTCTTCTAGCTCATTTTCAACCATGAATATCTTGAAATGTTTTTTTATTTTTTCTATACTTGGTTGTTTGTCATGGCCTAGTAAAGAAAGTGAATTAAAGACGTATATAGTACACGTTGAATCTCCAGGAAGTCAAATTTTTCAACACAATCTTTATCAGAAGATTTAGTCTCTTCACACCCCCATGTTTAGTATATTCATATCGCAACATGATGAAAGGATTTGCTGCAAGATTATCAGCAGAGCAAGTGAAAGAAATGGAGAAGAAACCAGACTTCATATCTGCACAGCTACAAAGGATATTGTCTTTACACATGACTCAAACTCCAAGAATGGGGGTTTAACCAACAATGGATAAAGTTGATTTACATCAAGAGTTGTGAGTTTGTGAATTTCTCGAGCAACTTCGAGAATGGGGGTTCGAGCAACAATTGATGAAGCTGATTTGTGTCGGGTCTTTAGCATTAGCAATTTAGGATTTAGGTCTTTAGTGATTTTCAGAAGATGGTTTGTTTTGAACTTAAATGGGTACCCATATTGTACTTATTTTATCCATATTTACCCATATTTATATGGGCTTTAGAAGTTAGATGATATCCATATTTACCCACTTAAAAAGTGAGTGATCCAGCTTATTTAATATAGATTAAATGGGTTGGTTTCATTAATATAGGTTGAAATTGCCAGCCCTAGGCAGGAGAATAGCAAGAAACAAAGAGGAAAAACTTTGGACCAAGAGCTGAAGGCCTAGACTATGAGAGAAGCATACGAGTCATAGCCCAAACAATGACTCGTAACATTAGGTTATTATAGTCAAGTCCAAAATGCAAAGTGCCAACTATAAAACCCCAGTTACGACTCATAGGCTACCCTACGAGTCGTACCTGTGTGATGTACCTGCTGCCAGCTGTCTTTTCTATTTAATTTTTAGGGTTAAATTGTAAATAGTATAAATGTTTAATGATAGGATTTTAGAATAGAGCGTTGAGACATTAAATATTTTTAGAGAACACTTTGAATATTCCCTCTAGAAAATTCTAAGGGTTTTTCTAGTGTTTAGTGTGGATTCTCACTTTTATTTTGCAGACCCACATTTGGGGATTGTAGAAAACCCACAGTGTACTTATTCTCAATTAATCTAAGCTTGTGGTGTTATTGTTCTTCATTGTTTTGGGTAAACTCTCAACTATGTCTTCTATTTGTATTATTGTTGATTTTGCCTTCGCTATGAGTAGCTAAGCACCCACAACTTGGGGTTGTGGGAACCATGAGTAGTTGACTTGAAATAACCTAGACTTTGAGCATTTCTTTGTTTGGGTTTGGCATGTAATGTTTATTTCCCTTCATTTTGATTGATATTTGGTGGTGGCCAACACAAAACCCCACCTACTACCACAATCCTAACCAAGGTAGCGATGAATAGGAAAAGGGAATTAAATGATAAGATTTGATTGATGTGTTCTTATTTAATCAACAAACCTGACCAAGGGGAGGTTGGTTGGGATAATAAGTAATGGTTAGTTGGCACACCATGGTTGCCGAGCATGCGCCATGGTGAAATTCAACCTTCACCTTTATCAGAGAGCTAGAAGAACCTAAGTTTCTGTCCTGCATGCAAATTCTCAATTAGAGTCATGTTGTCTAGGGTAATTAAGTCAACGAATCATAGGGAACACAATTCCTAAGCTGTCCCTAAATTTGAGTGTCTTCCTGCATAGTTAATACAGTGTTTATTTTTATTTTTTTCTTAAATCCTAAACCTCTCCCCCTAATTTAGAGATTTTAGTAATCGATGCTTGAAATAATTGGTAATGGATCTCTTTCGTCAAGTCTTGTATTACTTATGGATTTCACCTTAAACTCTGGTTAAGTTAATTGCTGGCAACAACTGCTTTCTTATTAGAAGGTGAACATCATCAAAAATTATGGCATTGTTATCGAGTAAAGTTTTGTCACTTGCTTGTTGAATTGGACCATAAAGTAATGTAGGAATTAAAGAACTATATCTAGATTGGAATGGAGCAAAAAGATCTAGACAAATGCAGCTTAATGAGCTCGATGAGTTCAGACTGAAGTCATATGAGAGTTCTGCACTGTACAAACAAAGAATGAATATTCAGCATGACCGCAAAATTGAAAATCGCTAGTTTGTACTGAGGGACATGATTTTGCTTTACAACTCTCGATTGAAGTTGTTTCTTATGAAGCTGTTATCTAAGTAAATGCGGCCTTTTCGTGTTGTACATGTCTTTAATCATGGTGCTATCAAACTAGAGAGTAGAGATAGAAAGATCTTCAAAGTAAATGGCCAAAGAGTTAAGCTTTACATAGGTGACATGGAAGAAATTAAGGTAGTGGAAGATTGGGACCTGGAAGAAGCATGAATCCCAAAGCTCAATTTTGTCATACCGCGACATTAAATCAGGCGCTTTTTGAGAGGTAACCCAAGGTATGCCCCTTGTTTTTCCCTCATTACTTTCATGTGTTTACTTTGGGGACAAAATATTTTCTTTTGGTGGGGTGTAAGAAGTTATGGACAAGGGTGAAGTCTGAGTAACCTCAAGTCCATAACTTTCCCTATTTTTGATCCTAAGGTTTTCTTGCCGTATTTTGTTTCCTTATGCATGTTTTAATTTCTGTTGAACTGGCATGTTTAGGTAGTGTAGATAATTGTAGTTATTATCTTTTGGCATATATATATATATATATATATATATATATATATAGTCTTTAAATGATTTTTGAATGTTTTGAACATTTGATAAATTTTTTTGATTGTTGGGTATTCTTGCAATCATGCATATGATTATCAAGTAATATTTGTTCTGATAATGAGAAGGCAAGTTGACACTTAAAGCATGACATGTGAGTCTATACTTGATTGTGTATGCGATGTAATGTGGGTGTGAGCTTATTTTGCCACATTCATATATTATGTATGGACTCAGAACTTGCCTTATTACTCTAATATTGGACTAGAGATGTGGTTGATTGGGAAAGGATCTTAGGCCATTATTCTTTTAGTGAATTCCACTCGTGCCTAAATAACCTACCAAATGTGATAGTTTACCCATTGTTCCAATTGTTTGAGCTTTTCATGTACCTATTCTTTCTTGACACCTAGCTAGCCAAGCCTTATTTTATGAAATACCTTGATATTGGCCCTGGTCTATCCTTGAACATATGAACCTTGATTGAGGCTAAAAGCCTAAGTTGAGGGTGACTTTGAATAGTGGTCCTAGTTTGGGGAATAAATATTGTGTGCTTAACCTTAGGCTAAAAGCTTAAGTTGAGGGTGACCCTTATTATGGTAAAGTAATAAAAATGAGGTGGTTAGTTGGGAATGAAAGAAAGAAATGAAGGAGTCATGTGCATGGTGAAAGAAAAGAACAGAAAAGTTTCCTTGGATTGAAGAAAATATCAAAAATTAGTTAAAAATATGGCACAGCTGAAAGGGAGAAAGAAAACACCCGAAAAAGCTTGAATAGGAAGAATAAGGGCGGATTTAGTGAAAAATAGTTGAGTTATGAAGGTAAGAGTGATGATAAACATAGTTCAAGGATAGCTTTTAGTCACTACTTGCATAAAATTCCATTCCAAAGCCCCATGATCCTGTGTTACAAGCTATTACATCCTAAAGTGATCTTAATCCACTTTATCATTAGTCTAGAGTTGAGTATAAAGGCAAAATTACGGTGTTAGTCATTTTGCATGAATTTTATTTATGAGAGTGAGAATGCTGGCACATTCCCTTAATTTTAAATGCACTTTGAGTGAGAAAGAGGGACTTCTTTTCTGTGAGGGCATTTGCACTGCATGATTAGCATATGACTAATTCAGTGATTGTGGATTTTTGATACTCCTTCATTTTTCATGGTGGGGTTTTTGGATATGTCTTTGTATTTTGGTTTGCTTAGTAGTTTTACAATCAGGTTTTGAAAGTGAGAGTTGGGTACCTCAATTGTAGTTAAGTGATATATATGTCATTTGAGTAGCTGCTATGTGTTTCTTATTGTCTGCTTAGATTGAGTCATTGCTTGAGGATAAGCAATAGTTTTAAGTTAAGGGTGTTGATATGCTATCAAAATACAATACATTTGGTGCCTAAAACAAGAGATTCTGCAAGTTCTTAACGAGACCTTTTATGGTTTTTATGTGTTTTTATGTTATTGTTGCAGATAAGATAGGTTGGCTTGATTTTGTAAGAACATTGCAGATTTTGCTGAAATGCAAGACATATGAGTAATCCAACGAGTCATAGTCCATGCTAAAAGTTGTAAGGTGCTCTTGTAGTAAGAAATATTAAGTAAAATCAAGAGTCTGCTAAGTCGAGAGCAGCCCTATGAGCCACCTTATGGGTCATAGGTCTCACTACGACTCGTATAGGCAGGATCATAGCATGAAACAAAGAGAAAAAACTTTGGACCAAGAACTGAAGGCCTAGACTACGAGAAGAGCATATGAGTCATAGTCCAAGCAATGACTCATAACAGTGGATCATAATAGTCAAGTCCAAAATGCAAAGTGCCTACTACGAAACCCCGATTACAACTATGTCACCCTATAAGTCGTACCTGTTGCCAGCTGACTTTTCTATTTAATTTATAGTGTTAAATTGTAAATAGTATAAATACTTAACAATAGGGTTTTAGAACAGAGAGCTGAGACATTGAATATTTTTAGAGAACACTTTGAATATTCTCTCTTGAATATTCTATGGTTTTTTCTATGGTTTAGTGTAGATTCTCACTCTTATTTTGAAGACCCACTTTTGGGGATTCCAAGAAACCCATAGTGTACTCATTCTCCATTAAACCAAGCTTATGGTTTGCAACTTGTGATGTTTTTGTTCTTCATTGTTTTGGGTAAACTCTCAACTATGTCTTCTATTTGCATTATTGTTGATTTTGCCTTAGCCATGAGTAGCTAAGCACCCACAACTTGGGGTTATGGGAACCATGAGTAATTGACTTGAAATAACCTAGACTTTGTGCATTTCTTTGATTGAGGTTTTGCAAGTATTATGTTTATTTAACTTCATTTTGATTGATATTTGGTAGTGGCCAACACCAAACCCCGCCTACTATCACAACTCCAGACCAAGGTAATGACAAATAGGAAAAGAGAAGTAAATGACAGGATTCGATTGATGTGTTCTCATCTAATAAACCAAACGTGACCAAGGGGAGGAGGGGAGGTTGGCTGGGATAATAGGTAATAATTAGTTGGCACACCATGGTTGCCGACCACACGCCATGGTGAAATTCAACCTTCACCTTTATCAGAGAGCTGGAAGAACCTAAGTTTCTGTCCTGCATGCGAATTCTCAATTAGAGTCATGTTGTCTAGGGTAATTGAGTCAACAAATCATGGGGAACATAATTTCCAAGTTGTCCCTAAATTTGAGTGTCTTCCCACATAGTAAATATAGTGTTTATTTTTATTTTTGTTCTTAAATCACAAGTTCCCCCCCCCATTTAGAGATTTAGTAATCGATGCTTGAAATGATTACTTGTGGATCCTGGTTAGGTTAGTTGTTGACAGCGACTACTTTCTTATTGGACCGTGAACATCATCAAGGGTAAGCCTGAGACATGTCTTATCCCCATTCTATTCTATGACTTAGAGCCATTGTTGGACAAAATGTAGACTCTTATATGGATTTGTGCTATGTCATGTTATTTGTTTATGGAGATTATGATTATGGCTATCTATTGAATGTTGATGATCTGATGATTTGCTTATGATGGGATGTGGAAATATGGAAAGTGTTAAGCAACTTCTATCTACATTGCGTGAGTCATACTTACCCGCCCCTTAGTTTTAATATGCTATGTGCTATCTGAATACATGTAAATCTCTATCCTTATGATATCCCCATAGCATGAGTCATACTTTCCCATCCCTTAGAACTATGTGTTTATTTCTTCATGCTTCCAAATCGATGATGTGTATGTGGATGCTATGAAGCTTGTTTGGAACACTTGAGTTCCCATTAACCATCACTCCCAGGCCCTAGGGCTAGGTCGTGACACATTTTCCAATCTTCAGAAACTAGTTTCTGGAAGTCCCATATATGAGACTCATCTATTATTATAGATCGAACTATAGGTCATAGAAGCCCTCTTGGTTTTCGCCCACACCTGGTAAATTTTCCATTCTTCAGAACCTTAAAGTTTAATTTTTCCCTGTTTTGGCCTTGGGGTGAATCTTGGACATTTTTACACTTAAATGGACCCTTTTCATTATGCGGAGAGGTCGCGTACCCCTCTGAAAAGTTCAAGATCGTATGAAAAAATATTTTCAATACTGTTGACTAAAAAATAGGAGGCCATTTTTCCATATAATGTTTCCTCTTGAACAAGAATACATACGTTATGCAAGGTATCTATTATAAGATTATTTGAAGCACTTTCAGAGATGTTACGTCTTTCATCTCCAATTCCTAAGCTTCTCACCTGTGGTATGTAGCTTCTTTCATGGACTAGATTCATCCATGAAGCCCAACTTAAATCTCCCTTTTTCTCAAAGTTTAAGTATGGATTTCTATGGGTTTTTATGAGGACTTTCCAAATGATTGTATTATGATTACTGGACTCATATTATTTTACTGTAATATGCATGAATTATTAAAAATTACATAATTTCTATGATTTCTAAATGAATTAAAGTGATTTTAAGTATATGATGATTAGGACTTGTTGAATTAATATGGGTTCGTTTTACTAATGATCCAAATTGATTTCAATTACATGATTTTCATCTAATTGCATGATTTTAACTCAAATGCTCATGAACCCACACATGACTCTAGTTACTGATGTGTTGTCAAAATATAACACTTTTGTTGCTTAAAACTTGAAAATTATATGTTCTCAAGGTGATGTTAGTTGATTTTATGTATTTTTGTATTATGTTTGCAGGATTTTAGGTTTGGCCTTGATTTTGGGAAGAAATATAGAAGTTGCTAAATTTTGATGCAATACAAAACTATTTATAGGTCATAGACCATTTGACGGGTTGTGAAGAAGGTTTCATGAATTTTAATGTATTACGAGACCCTTTATGGGCCGTAGATTATTCTACAGGTCCTGAAGTAGTTTTCATGGACAATTCCAATGAGGGGCAATTTTTTGAAGTTGATTCTATGAACATCCAGATGAGTCATGAAATAATTTATGAGTCGTAGAAGATGGTTCGTGCCCTGTGGATCAGAGATTGGGACTTTCTAAAGATTCATTAGACGAAAACCCATAATGAGTCGTAAACTACTTTATGAGCCATAGAAGGGTGTCGTAGACTTGAAGTCTAATTTTTTAGAAGCTTTGTATGAGACCCCAATTACGAACCTTGGAATGCAATATGGACCGTAAACTCCATTCGTATGGCATGCCGACCAGTTACCTATTTCATTTAGGACTGGTATTTTCCTTATTATACATAGGTTTTTTAGGTTATTTTTTATAAATATTTTGCATAGTACTCAAAGAACTCAGTAATTAGAGAGAGAAAATAAAGAGATTACATTGGAGAGATTTTGAAAACACTTGTATCTTAATTTTATCTTTAATCGTGTAATTCTCATTGAAGTTGGATTTAATTGTTCTTAATTCAATTGTGTAAGTATTTAATTATGTTCTTCCAATTCATGTTTCTTGCATCTAAAGAAAGCATGAGTAGCTAAATCCACAATTAGGGTAGTGGGAACCATGACGAACTAACAAAGTAAAATTAGATAATTCGTAAATCTTGGAAAGTGTGCATGCATGTATTAATTAACTCTCTTCGTTTTGCATATTTTATGATGGTGACCAACATTAGATTCTGCCTAGTGTTACTAACTAGACCAAGGTAGTAATGAGTAGAAAAAAAGATTAATTAAAAGAATTTGATTGATGTCTCCTAATCTAATCAACCAAACTGGGCCAAGGGGGGTTGTACTGAGACAAATAGGTAAGGGATATAACACCTCATATCTTACGTGTACTAGTCCTATGCATGTGGAACATGATATGGCTTGGTCAAATTAGCGCCCACTATTGGAAGTGCTCAAATTTCAGATTAAAGGGCTATATGTATGTCTAACGCTTAAGAGGATTGAGTGTATACAAGCTTTAGGTCAAATTGAGGAGATCGACGTCTTAAATGAAGTGAAAGGAGTGAGGTGCTTCTATGACTTAGGAAGCTAGCAGGTGAGTCACCCACGTGCTTAGCTTAAGTATGCTAGGTAGACAGAGATGAGGCCTGACACCGAATTTGTCTAAGACCGATAACGAATAAAGTCTGTTTTAAGGGTGTAATTTTAGCTAGTAGTTTAGCATAATAAGTGGACAATATTTACATCCCAAAATGAATATAAAAAGGGCCCAAGTACATTCACAAACTCACCTAATGATTTGGGCCCAAATCAAGTGAAAGAAAAAGAGAAAGTAGGCAGCCAAGGCTAATCAAATTGTAACTCAATAAGGCCCAAGTGAAAGGGTCAAAATGGTACATTACTAACTTGATAAAATACAGCTTAAAATGAAATAGAAATTCAGCCAAAGAGTTCCTTTAAAAGGGCTTACAAGTAGCTCCTTTAAGCCATTTCAACTTGGAAAACAAATCAGATTTTTTCAAAGTTTTCTCTCTACTCTTTCTTGACTTTATAAAGCAGCCATAAGAGTCTTCTAGGGTTCTTGGTGAAGCCCTACACCTTGAAGGTAAAGTTAAGTAAGGATACTTGTGTGTTTAGTATGATTTTTCATGAAAAACAAGAGGAATAGGCTGGTTATATATGTGCTAGAATTTTTGGACGGCATGTGTTCCAAATATTGTTGCAAACTTTTCTTGCTTATTTGAAAACTTTTCTCTTCTTGGTTGGCTTGATTATGAAGGAAGGTTGCCGTTGTTAATGAGTTTTAGTTCTGTAATGATGTATTAAGGTTGCTGCACAATTTTATCTTCCACAAAAAAATGAGTTCTTATATGATATAGTAATTGGCTCTTAGTAGGAACTTGTGGGCTGATAATTAGAGATTATTGCTTCACATTCTCCTTGTACTTTAGATCTATTTTTGGACTGATTTAGGACTCCTTTTATGTATAAATATGAAAGGAACAATTTGATTAAAGTTGGAACAGGTTTGGGATTGTTGACGTCGAAATGTAGCAAAATGATTTAATGTTATGCGGTCTACTTGTGTGTTGTGTAGAATTGTTATGTGTTGTGCTTTGTGGGTTATTATAATACTACTGTGGGGCTACAACAAGCTAGAAATGACATGTATATGAGAATGTGTATTATAAAATACGATTAGGGGTAGAAAGGTTGAAAGAAGACTCTTGGGTTGATAATTCCACGCTTGCTGCCCATGCATTATTTAATTAATGAGATTGGACTGCCAAGACATATCTATTCACTGCTAATGCTAGTTTTATTACCTACTCAATTGTAGATAAGTATTTGGGGGAAGAGGAAGTTACTTCAAGGTAATAACGAGGTCATACAACGAGGTATGTAAGGCTACTAAACTTTGTATTACATGGCATGAAATCTAGATTCTTCCTTGGCACATAAAGGCACTTACCAACTCCAACATAACTAAAAATCATGTCTCCACTCTTTAACATGTTCATATTCTTCCATACATAGTCATTTTCAAATATACATACATACTTGGATACCAAGATACGTGAGTTCTTTTTGGTAAATAAAGTTCATGTGTTGTTTTATCTCCTACGTACTTCATTAATTATGTAACCTACTCTTTTCATTATGGTACTGTCTTGTATGGTTATTTACATATCACATGCTATATATATGGTCCTAAAACTCAAACATTATGATCACCAAAAGAATCATCTCAAAGGTAAATAAAAGATAAAGTAAGTTACTTATTGATGGGTGGTATCCCAGGGGTGGAAGAATCACCTAGTATGGGTCAATCTAATATTACATGGGGTATCCCAGGGTGAAAGGAAAGCCTGGCATGGGTTGATCCCAATATGGAATTACCACTAATCAGCTGGTTATTTGTATTATATGTTGTTCACAGATTATACAATAAAGAAAGATAAAGTAATAAAAGGAAATAAAGTACATGATTCCATAATATTGACCGAAGGTGGCCTCTTATCCTTACACTAATGCATGATTTCATTTGAGTTCTTACTTCATATACAGTACTTCCTGCCTTACATATTCAGTACATTATCTTGTACTGATGTCCCTTATGGGGGACCTACATTTCATGCTGCATGTACAGGAGTTAGTACATCTCCCCAGTAGGATTACAAGATCTCCAGTTGTTGTTATTGAGCTCCAGGTTTCTTTAGGGCTTTGTGTGTCTAGAGCTTATATTTTTTATTATATAGTTAGTTATGAGGCAGGGTCGGTCCTGACCCTTATCAGATATTATTCTCTATTTAGAGGCTCTTAGATAATGTAAATTAGAATATGGTTATGTCTCGTACTTTAGACATCGTGGCTCCAACGGCCTAGTCATATGCATTTCCTTTTGGCTTGCTATTACTATTTACTTTCTTAAAAGCATGTTAAATGTGGAAACCCCTTATAATGTTCATATAAAGTGTATGGTTATATGTTGGTTTACCTGAGCCTTATCGGTAATGGGTGCTAGTCCTCCTTAATAGGACTTTGGACATGACAAAAGTGGTATCAGAGTGGGTCATCTTTAGGAGTCTACAAAGTTGTGTGTATGTAGTCTTGTTTATGGATGTATTGTACACCACTTTTATAAGCAGGAGTCTATATGGCATTTAAGAGTTTTCACTTTCTTTTCATTCTTTAGATAGTGCTATAGAGCCAAGTGTTGTAGGTGGATTGTGTCTAACCTCTAAATTGTTTTATACAGCAAGTATGTCAGAAATAAGGAAAAGTAAAGGCAAAGGTAAGGAAGTAGTAGTGGTAGTTGGTGTAGCCAGTCAGGTAAGACAATAAAATAAGGCCCAAGATAAGTCTCTGTCACAAGCATCTCGAACTCCTCCAACTCCTGATAAACCAGGAAGTAGTGAAATACCACAGAACCACCTACCAATGCCATCGTGCAGGATCGGAGAAATGTAGTCCAACTATTGACTCATATAGTTGCTGGCTAGGGTAAAAGTTAAGAAAGCCCAGTTATAGGTGCAGGTAGTGCTAATAGGGCAGCTAGCACAAGGATACATGACTTCCTTAATTTGGACCCTCGGTCTTTTACTAGGTCGGACATGGAAGAAGCTTGGCCCTGTTTTTGATTTTGTCTCTTCACTGTT
>DF359051.1:34843-56412 GCA_000787875.1 Solanum virginianum
TAGACTTACTTCCAGGCACTCAACCTATTTCTATCCCTCAATATAGAATGGCCCCGACGGAATTACGTGAATTAAAGGAGCAATTAAAAGACTTGTTGGAGAAGGGTTTTATAAGGCCTAGTGTGTCCCCTTGGGGTGCACCAGTGTTATTTGTATCTTAAAAGGATGGCACCTTAAGAATGTGTATCGACTATCGATAATATTATAGGGTGACAATTAAGAACAAATACCTAAATACCCCCTACCTAGGATTGATGATTTATTTTATCAATTACAAGGAGCCAAATAATTTTCAAAAATTGACTTGAGATCAGGTTATCACCATGTGAGGGTAAAGGAGAAAGATATACCCAAAATAGCTTTCAGGACATGCTATGGTCACTTTGAAATTCTTGTTATATCATTTGGGCTAACAATTGCACCAGCATTATTTATGGATTTGGTGAACAAGGTATTCAGGCCATTCTTGGATATGTTTGTGATAGTATTTATAGATGATATTTTGTATATTCAAGATTAAACATGGACCATGCAAATCATTTACAACAGGTATTACAAGTTTTTTGTGATCGACAATTGTACGCTAAGTTTTCCAAATATAAATTTTGTTTAAAATCAGTGGCATTATTGAGTCATATTATATCCAATGAAGGAATAAGGGTTGATTTACAAAAGATAGGGGCTGTGAAAGATTGGCCAAGGCCAACAATACCCACGGAGGTTCGAAGTTTCCTAGTGTTGGCAATTTATTACAGATGGTTTGTTGAAGGTTTTTCTTGTTTTTCTGCACCTCTAAAAAAGTTGACAAATAAGGCAACCAAGTTCCAATTGAATGACTCATGTGAAAGAAGCTTTCAAGGATTGAAAGCAGGCTAACTTCTGCACTTGTACTAGTGTTTTTGGAAGGCATGGAGGGGTATGCGGTGTATTATAATGCTTTAGGGGTTGGCTTAGAGTGTGTACTGACACAATACGGTAGGGTAATTGCTTATGCCTCTAGACATCCAGGACCCCATGTGAGAAACTATCTAACACATGAGCTTGACCTAGCAGCAATTGTGTTTGCTCCGAAAATATAGTGCCACTATTTGTATGGGGTTCACGATGATATATATACTAATAATAAGAGTTTGCAGCACTTTTTTAAGCAGAAACACCTAAATTTAAGGCAACGAAGATGGCTGGAGCTAATAAAGGATTACGACGTTGATATACTACACCATCCTGGAAAGCAAATGTGGTAGCTGATGCTATGAGTTGTAAGACAATCATGAATATTAGTGATCAGACCATGATATGTCAAGGAGTGCCTAAGGATCTATGTCAACTAGCTAGTTTGGGAATTTGCCTTCTTGAAACACCAAATAAAGGGGTTGTTATGCATAATATTCCGGATTCTTCATTAGTAGTGGAGGTGAAAGAAAAGCATTTCAAGGATATTGTTCTACGACGACTCAAGGAAATAATGGGTTATGGTATGTTCAAGGGCTTTAAACTTACACAAAATGGAGTACTTTATTGAAAAAATAGATTATGTGTGTCGAATATTAATGGACTAAGAAGGAGAATAATGAAACGACCCCAAAAATTGCCCAAAAATGTACCTCGGAATCCCCAGAATTTTAAAATCCATATATCTCAAAATCCATGGGTAGTATCAAAAGGCCAACTTCATATTCTTAGAGGAAAAAGGGTCTAACCCCGATTTTATAGTAATCGAATCATAATTTCAATTTTCAAAAAATTATGATTTCCAAAAACGATCCGCGACAGTACCATGCTGCGCAGTTGTCACGGACATGTGTTAATTTGGCCTCTATGATAAGTCCACCTTGCAAACCTATGTATTTTGTTTCTAGTGATTTCTATCTCAATCCAAGGCTTTGGGGCCTAAGTGTTCCCAACTGTGTTTTTACCTATACTTAACCTTATTTCACTCTCTATCATCCTAAACATTCTCCAATACTCACTCAAATACTTAGCCATATTTTCACTCCCCAAATTCAAGTCCCAAACCCTCATTCCAAGCTATGGTTTTCCTTCAAGCTTCAAGTCTCCATCTCCACTCTTCACCAAAATCATCTCTAAGCTAAAGTATGTGGGTTTCTTTCATGGGTTCCTTTCACCCATGATACCTAAGTATCCTTTTACTCAAATTGCATAATTGAACGTTGATTTACAAATTGGTCTTGCATCTTATGAAATTCACTGCACAGTATATTAAAGCTATGTAAAGTTATGACTATTTTTCTATGTTTTGAGCTTTAAATCTTTGATCTAATGTAAGATTTGAGGAGGGGTTTTGATATATATTGCTTGAGGATGTTGCAAGGTATTGATTAATGGTTTTATAATGGATTTTCTTGCATGATTTCATCTCTATATTTCATGGTTTTATACTAGCATTTCACACCTTGTAAGTGTTTGATAAAATGTCCGAATATGGTTTCTTAAGTAGTTGAAGGTCTAAAACATGAGATATGATATGAAAGACTATATGATAATGAATTAAGCTTATGTATATAATTTACTCTATATAAAGTGTAGCATTATACCATACTTGATCTGCGGGGATAAGAGCCCAGGTAACCAAGGTGGGGGTTTGTACTCATCAACCATGTGAGGGGTTTGTACTTCACCACCGTGGTGATAAGGTATGATTATCATCAATCTTGTGAGGGATTTGTCCAACACCATGGATTCTTGAATTCTAAAGTTGGTCCTTGAGATTTTTGAGAATGATTATCATCAACCATGTGAGGGGTTTGTACCATACTGACATGGTGATAGGGTGAAACCATCATCAACCACCAAGGGGTTTGTACCTTGAAAAGCTAGCTTGGTCTCTTTTACACATATGAGGGGGGATATGAGCATTAGTTACTTAAGCATGTTTTACTTATGCATTGATCATACATGTCATATTGTCATATTAATGCTTATTGCCTATTGTAATGCATTTTGACTATGATGCCTAATTTTTGTTGCATTGCTACATGCTTAGTACATTTAAACATACTAACACATACTCTATGCTTACATAATTTCATTATTGTAGGAATTGGTGCCCAAGTTTATGATCCTCTTTCTCTATTTGGCTAGTCCGGTACTACTCAAGATAGTTGGTGAGGGCTCCACTTCGGAAACTTTAGTCTATATTACTCTTATTATATATTGAGACATTCTTCCTTATATTCTATTTTGACTATGAGAGTGAGCCCAGTTGCTTTGTCATGGCCCCCACTCTTATCTATGTATTAGTGGTGTTTGTTGGACATGATATGTATCTATGATATGAGTTTTGACTCTTGTCTCTTGATTATGATATTATGAGAGCTTTTTCCTTATCAAGGTGTTGGTCGTGTGGATCCTGATGATGTGTTCCCTAAATGTGAAAGGAGCCATGGAGGCCCATGTTTGAAGGGTTCTAATGTATGCTATGAATGTGGGGAGGTCGGTGACAAGAAAGCGGATTGTCCAAGAAACCATGGCAAGGGCCGGGGTGCAAATGCAATTCCATTGCAAATGTAAATGCAAGAGTCATATAAAGTGTCTACTCCTCTTTGTGCCTCTATTGTTGCTAGAAATATTTATAAGAGTTGTCCTATTTGCATTTTGCATAAGTTGCTGCCTTGTGATCTTGTTGAATTAGACATGGAAGATTTTGATGTCATTCTTGGGATGGATTGGTTGCATGCCTACTATGCATCTATTGATTGTAGAACCCATAGGGTCAAGTTTTAATTCCCTAATGAACCCATCTTTGAGTGGGAAAGTCAAAATGTGAGGGTCAAGGGTAGATTTATTTCAGGCATTAAAGCCCGTAAGTTGATCTCTAAGGGGTGTCTTTATCATTTTGTGAGAATTAAAGATGTGGAGTCTAGAGTAACTTCTATACAGTTAGTTCAGGTTGTAAATGAGTTTCTTGATGTCTTCCTGAATGACCTTCCCGGTGTCCCTCCTGAAAGGGAGATAGATTTTGGTATAGACCTCTTCCCCAATACTCAACCTCTCTCTATTCCCCCTTACCGTATGGTCCCGGCGGAGTTAAAGGAGTTGAAGCAACAATTGAAAGATTTGTTGGAGAAGAGATTTATTAGACCTAGCCAATTATCTTGGGGTGCTCCAGTGTTTGTGAAAAAAAGGATGGGTCCTTTAGAATGTACATTGACTACCGAAAACTCAATAGGGTCACCATCAAGAATAGGTGTCCTCTTCTAAGATTGATCTTCGGTTTGGGTATCATCAACTGAGGGTGAGGGAGTGTGATATTCCCAAGGTGGCCTTCTAGACTAGATATAGGCACTATGAGTTTGTTGTGATGTCATTTGGATTGACCTAAGCACTGACAATCTTCATGGACCTAATGAATAGGGTCTTCAAACCTTATCTTGATTCCTTTGTTGTGGTCATCATTGATGATATTTTGATCTATTCTCATAGTAGGGATGAGCATATGGGGCATTTGAGGGTTTTGTTGCAAAGATTATGGGAGGAAAAATTGTATGCAGAATATGACAAGTGTGAATTTTGGTTGAAGGAGGTTGCATTCATAGGTCATGTAGTGTCATGGGATGGTATAACAGTGGATCCTAAGAAAACCGATATGATTAGAAATTGGCCTAGACCATTGACCCCGTCAGATATTAGGAGCTTCTTGGGCCTAGCAGGTTATTATAGAAGGTTTTTGAATGGATTCTCCTTCATTGCTTCCCCTATAACAAAATTGACTCAAAAAAGGTTATGTTTGTGGACTAGTGATTGTCAGAGGAGCTTCCAAACATAAAAAGACAAGCTTGTATTCACTCATATATTATCACTACCATATGGGTTTGAGGGAGTTATGGTGCATTGTGATGCTTCCCGGGTTGGTTTGGGTTATGTGTTAATGCAAAATGGTAAGGTCATAGCTTATGCTTCTAGACAACTCAAGGTATATGAAAGGAATTACCCTACCTATGATCTAGAGTTAGGCATTGTTGTGTTTGCATTAAAGATTTAGTGTCATTATTTATATAGGGTGCATGTGGATGTGTTCACTAATCATAAGAGCCTCCAATATGTCTTCACTTTGGCTAGATTGGGGGTTAGATTGGAAGAGATTGATGATGATAGTGTTGTGGTTGTTGATGGGGCCAAGTCTTCTTTGGTTGATGAGGTGATAGCAAAACAAGATATTGACTCCTTCTTACTTGAATTGAAGGCCTTGGTGAAACAGGGCAAAGTAGAGCTTTTCTCCTAAGGGGGAGATGGTGCCCTTAGGTGCCAAGGTAGGTTGTGTATGCCTTGTAATGATAGTTTGTTGGAGAAAATCCTTGATGAGGCCCATAATTCTTCGTACTCTATCCATCCCGATTCCACCAAAATGTATAGAGACTTGAAAGATGTGTATTGGTGGGGAGGCATGAACAAAGACATTCCCAAATTCGTTTTCGGTTGCCATAGTTGTCAACAAGTAAAAGCCAAACATCAAAGGTCGGGTGGCCTAACCCAAGACTCAGAGATTCCTACTTGGAAGTGGGAGGTAATTAATATGAATTTTGTGGTTCGGTTGCCCCAGACTAGAAAAGGTGTAGATTCCATTAGGGTTGTGGTTGATAGGATGACAAAATTGGCTCACTTTCTATGAGTTAAGGCCACATATAGAACTGAAGAGTATGCAAAGTTTTGTATCCATGAGTTGGTGAGGTTACATGAGGTTCCTTTGTCCATCATATTAGATGGTGGTTCATAATTCAATTCACACTTTTGAAGGTCTTTTCAAAGGGGTCTCTGTAGAAAAGTTCACCTTAGTACGGCATTTCACCTTCAAACTAATGGTCAAGCCGAAAGGACAATTCAAACTCTTGAAGATATCCTTAGGGAATGTGTATTAGAGTTGAGGGGTAGTTGGGATAACCATCTTTCTTTGATTGAGTTTGCCTACAACAATAGCTATCAATCTAGCATCAGTATGGCTCCCTTTGAGGCTCTTTATAGGAGACGTTGTAGACCACTCGTTGGTTGGTTTGAGGTTTGAGAGGTGGCTTTATTGGGACCCGATCTGGTTATAGAGGCTCTTGAGAAGGTTAGGATGATTAGGGAAAGGTTGAAGATAGCCCAAAGTAGTCAAAAATCCTATGCTGATGTGAGAAGAAGAGACCTTGAATTCAAACTTGGTGATTGGGTTTATTTGAAAGTTTCTCCAATGAAAGGTTTGGTCCATTTTGGTAAAAAGGAGAAGTGTGTTATTGAGGATAACTTGACTTATAAGGAGACTCCGATTCATATTTTTGCTAGGCAAGTAAAGAAACTGAGGAACAAGGAGGTGGCATCCGTTAAGATCCTTTGGAGGAACCAACAAGTTGAGAGTGCTACATGGAAGGCCGAGGTGACATGCAAAAGTGGTATCCTTATCTCTTCCACTCTGCTCAAGCCTAAGGTACTAACTCTAAGCCCCCTATGTGATTTCAAGTCTTGTATTTCGGCCCCTATGTCATTCATATGTATTTATGTTTAAGTTGGCAAGTTTATGATGATTTTACACTTATGTTGAGATTTTGAAAATGGTGTTTTAAATGTAATGTTGCATTTTAGTTGGGGCTGATTTTTTTATGATTATTCTTGTCTTTTACGTCCCTTTTACGTTCAGTGATAAATGTTCCCAAAGGGGAGATTTGAAACGACCCCAATAAGTGCCCAAAAATGTGCCTCGAAATGCCCAAAATTTTAAATTCCATATATCTCAAAATTTGTGGGTGATATCAGAAATCCAACTTCATATTCTTTTTCAGGGGGTCAAAATTAGGGGGAAATGGGTCTAAGCCTAATTTTAGAGCAATCGAATCACAATTTCAATTTTACCAAAATTTTAATTTTCAAAGACGATCCGCGACAGCACCGCGACACGTAGCTATCGCAGACATGTGTTAATTTAGCCTCCATAACAGGTCTGCGACCTGTGTATTTTGTTCCCAGTGATTTCTATCTAATTCCAAGGCTTTGGGGTCTTGGGCCTAAGTGTTCCCAAATGTGTTTTCACCTATACTTAGCCTTATTTCACCCTCATATCATCTTAAACATTCCCCAATACTAACTCAAACACAGCCATATTTTCACTCCCCAAATTCAAGTCCCAAACCCTTATTCTAAGCTAAGGTTTTCCTTCAAGATTCTTCTTCAAGCTTCAAGTCTCCATCTTCAATCTTCACTAAGATCATCTCTAAGCTAATGTTTGTTGATTTCTTTCATGGGTTCCTTTCACCCGTTATACCCAAGTCTCATTTTACTCAAATTGCATCATTTAAAGTTGATTTACAAATGGGTCCTATATATTATGAAATTCACTGCACACTATGTTAAAGCTATGTAAAGTTGTAACTGTTTTGCTAAGTTTTGAGCTATAAAACTTGGATCTAATGTAAGATTTGAGGAGGAGGTTTGATGTATATTGCTTGAGGATGTCGTGAGGTGTTGATTGATGGTTTTACAATAGATTTTACTGCATGATTTCATCTCTATATTTCATGGTTTTATACTACCATTTCACATACTCTAAGTGTTTGATAAAATGTCTGGATGCGATTTCTTAAGTAGTTAAAGGACTAAAGCATGAGATATGATATGAATAACTACATGATGATGAATTGACCTTATGTATTTGATTTACTCTATATAATGTGTTATATTAGTCTATACTCGATCCGAGGGGATATGAATAGATTTCATAGTAAAGGTGAAGTGATATAAAGAACATAAAGATACTCGATCCGAGGGGATATGAGCCTGGTTAACCAAGGTGGGGGTTTGTACTCATCAACCATGTGAGGGGTTTGTACATCACCACCATGGTGATAAGGTGTGATTATCATCAACCACGTGAGGGGATTGTACCACACCACTAGGGTGATGGAGTGAAACCATCATTAACCACCCAAGGGTGTGTACCTTAAAAAGTTATTTAGTCTCTTCTACACATATGATATCCTATATGAGCATGAGTTATTTATGAATATTTTACTTATGCATTGATCATACATCTCATATTGTTATATTATACCTATTGCCTATTCTTACGCATTTTGACTATGATGCCTAATTCTTATTACATCACATCCTATATACTTAGTACATGCAAACGTACTAACACATAATCTATGCCTACATGATATCACCATATAGGGACTGGAGCTCAAGTTGATCATCCTCCTCTGACCCAACATGATCTTTTAGCTAAAATGGTTTTTCGGGAGATAGAGAAAGATACAAAACTCTAGTATCTATATTTTAATTTCAAATTATATACCTAAGACCCTGGGTAGCTTTGTTACTGATGGATCAATATATGCTACCTGCCTATCATGCCAAAGGAGCTGCTAGTGGATATGCCAATGATTCCCTGGCTTTGAACCGGGTACTTGAAATGCTAAAGGTACTTCATATGGTCCTGCTTTAACCATCCTTCCTTCTCTACCTTTTTCTTCAAAAACTTAAGCTATTTACACTGATACTAGCGATCTCGAAATCCATCCTACAATATTGGGTAAAAAAAGCCAACATAAGTGATTTTAGCCCTTATAAAAAGAAAATAGATTCTTGAACCCCTTTCACGCTCATGTCATGTCGAGGTACTGCAGAAAAAAATAGCAAAATTTGATTCAATTTATAATAATTGATTAGTTAACATGTTGGTTAATCGTATTCTAAAACACAGAAAAACTACGTGGCTAGATTGATACTACTCAAGCTTGTGGTTAGTCCTCCACTTTGGGGACCTTAGTCTATCTTGCTCTTATTATATATTGAGACACTCTTCATTATTTTCCATTTGACTATGAGGGTGAACTCGGTTACTTTGTTTTTGCCCCTGCTCTTATCTATGTATTAGAGGTGTTTGTTGGACATATGTATCTATGTTAGAGCCTTGACTCTATTGTTCTTGATGTCTATGATATGAGCTTGATTCTTATCTCTTTATTATGATATTGTGCAAGATTTTCCCTTAGTCCCGTTGCCCCCTATTTTTACTCTTTTATGTTGTTTTAATTATTTTTGCAACCAAGGATGTGTAATGATGTTCTAAGAGGCTTGTTTAGGGTCCCTTTGGGTTTCCCTTGCACCATGTCACATCTTGCCCTAGGCTTGGGTTGTGACAAACTTGGTATCAAAGTACTAGGTTGATAGATCCTTAAAGTCCAACACACCATGTCAATTAGAGTCTTATTCATGGTTGTGTAGCACACCATGACTATGAATAGGAGGGTATGAGACATTTTTGAAAATATTTCCCTTCTTCATGTTCTAAGTCGTGCTATAGAGTTGTGGTAAGGTTTTCCCCTAACAATTGTTCTTTCCTATGCTAGATCATGCCAATCACTTGAAAAGAAGGGCCCAAACTCCTAAGGAGCAACCTACCAATGGTGAGCTCCGAGATGCTCTCACTATGCTTGGCCAAGTTGTGGCCAACCAAGTCAACCAAGGGGCCTAAGCATCTCATACTACTACCCCGAGAGCTAGGGTAAAAGACATCATGAGGATGAATCCCCTGGTATTTTATAGGTCAAAGGTAGATGTAGACCCACAAGAGTTCATTAATGATTTCTACAAGATCTTGAATATAATGGGTTTTGGGCCGAATGAAAAGGTAGGGTTGCGGTGTACCAACTCAAAGGGGTAGCCTAAATATGGTATGATCAATGGACAGGTGAGAAGGGAATTGGTAATGTGGCGTTTTGGGATGAGTTCAAAATAGCTTTTCTTAATTGATTTTTCCCTCTTGAGCTTATGAAGCTAAGTTGGTAGAGTTAATGAACATAAAACAAGGTACTATGAGTGTAAGAGAGTATTCCCTCAAGTTTAAATAACTTTCAAAGTTTGCTCCTCATTTGGTGGCCGATCCAGATCTAGGATGAATAAGTTCATGATGGGAGTCACTGACTTGTTAAGTGAAGAATGCTGGTCTACCATCCAAATTTGTGACATGGACTTGTCTTGGTTGATCACCTATGCCAAGCAAATGGAGGGGGAGAAATTAAGGAAGAGAAGGGGGCATAAGGCTAAGAAAGCCTAATTTGAGGGTAAATTCCGAAGGGGTGCTAGATTTTGTCAAAGCCAAGGTCCTTCTTATGCTACTAATAGGGGGTTTGCCAATGACCTCCCTAGGCCTCAAGTTGGTGGTGTTGTGGCTCCTATTGATGGGTGTCTTATATGTGAAAAGAGTCATAGAGGCTTGTGTTTAAAGGGTTCTAATGTATTCTTTGATTGTGGGGAGCTTGGTCATAAAAGGATAGATTATCCAAGAAACTGTGGCTAGGGTCGAGGTGCAAATACGGTCCCATTATGTAGTGGTGGTCCTCAAGGTAGTGCCTCAAGGTACAATCAATTTTATGCTCTACATGAGAGGCAAGGGGTTGGTGGGATTCTTAATGTTGTTACCGATATGTTAAAAATCTTTGACATTGATATATATTCTTTGATTGATCCAGGTGCCACCCTTTTCTTTGGTACCCCTTTTGTTACTAAAAAGTTCCAACCCGAAGTTGTTGCATGAGTCATATGAAGTGTCTACTCCTATTGGTGCATTTATTGTTACTAGAAAAGTTTATAGGAGTTGTCCTCTTTGTCTTTTGCATAATTTGTTACCTTGTGATCTTATTGAATTAGACATGCTAGATTTTGATATTATTCTTGGAATAGATTTGTTGCATGCCTACTATAGTTCTATTGATTGTAGAACCCATAGGGTCAAGTTTCTATTCCCTAATGAACCTGTCCTTGAGTGGGAAATTCAAGATGTGGTGGCCAAGGGTAGATTCATTTCATGCATTAAAGCCCGTAAGTTGATCTCTAAGGGGTGTATTTATCATCTTGTGAGGGTTAGAGATGCGGAGTCTAAAGCCCCTTCCATAGAGTCGATTCCAATTGTAAATTAGATTCTTGATGTCTTCCCAAATGACCTTCCCGGTGTCTCTCTCGAAAGAGAGATAGATTTTGGTGTAGACCTCCTCCCTAATACTCAACCTATCTCCATTTCCTTTACCATATGGCCTTGGCAGAGTTAAAGGAGTTAAAGTATCAATTGAAGGATATGTTGGAGAAAGAATTTATTAGACCTAGCCAATCACCTTGGGGTGGTCCGGTGTCTTTTGTGAAAATAAATAATGGGTCCCTTTGAATGTCCATTGACTACCGATAACTCAATAGGGTTACCATCAAGAAAGGATATCCTCTTCCAAGGATTGATGACTTGTTTTACCAATTGCAAGGGGCTAGCTTCTTCTCTAAGATTAATCTTCAGTCTGGGTATCATCAAGTAAGGGTGAGGGATTGTAATATTCCTAACATGGCCTTATGGACTAGATATGGGCATTATGAGATTGTTGTGATGTCGTTTGGGTTGACCAATACACCGGCTATTTTTATGGACCTAATGAATAGGGTCTTTAAACCTTACCTTGACTCTTTTGTTGTGGTCTTCATTGATGATATTTTGATCTATTCACATAGTAGGGAGGAACATGTGGGCCACTTGAGGGTTATGTTGCAAAGATTGAGGGAGGAGAAATTGTATGCCAAATATGATAAGTGTGAATTTTTATTGAAGGAGGTTGCATTCTTGGGTCATGTGGTATCGAGGGATGGTACAAAAGTTGATCCTAAGAAAATCGATGTAATTAGAAATTGGCCTAGACCATTGAGCCCATCTGATATTAGGAGCTTCTTGGGCCTAGCAAGTTATTATAGAAGGTTTGTGATTGGGTTCTCCTCCATTGCTTCCAATATGAAAAAATTGACTCAAAAGAAGGTTAACTTTGGGTGGACAGATGAATGTGAGAGGAGCTTCCAAACATAGAAAGACAAGCTTATATTTGCTCCTATATTGTCACTACCGAATGGGGTTGAGAGATTTGTGGTGTATTGTGAAGCTTTTCGTGTTGGTTTGGGTTGTGTATTGATGCAAACCGGTAAATTCATAGCTTATGCTTCTAGACAACTCAAGGTACATGAAAGGAACTACCCTACCCATGATCTAGAGTTAGCTACCGTTGTGTTTGCATTAAGGATTTGGCGTCACCACTTGTATGGGGTGCATGTGGATGTGTTCATCGATCATAAGAGCCTCTAATATTTCTTCACTAAAAAGTATCTCAACTTGAGGCAAAGAAGGTCATTAGAACTTCTTAAAGACTATGATATGAGTGTGTATTATCATTCGGGTAAGGCAAATGTGGTGGTGGATGCTTTAAGTAGGGTGTCTATTAGTGGCTTAGCCTATGTTTATGGTGGTATGGAGATGGCTAGGGAGGTGCATCTATTAGTTAGATTGGGGGTTAGGTTGGAAGAAGTTGGTGATGATGGTGTGGTTGTTGTTGATGGGTCTAACTCGTTATTAGTTGATGAGGTGTTAGCAGAACAAGATCTTGACTCCTCCTGATTGCATTCGTACATAACGGTAAGGTGTACAACATAGCTCATAACCCCTACATGTAGGAATTGGCATGTAACATAGTTCATAACCCCTCCGAGTAGGCTTTTACAATTGACAACAGCATAAACCTTATCTTAAGAATCCAACAAGTCATCAACAATTCAAAAGAACATAACAACATGAGAGACTAACAATTCCCTTGCAATACAAAAGGTGTTTTACATGATTCAAACATATATATTCATTCCTTTCATCCTTATATACATATCTTCCCTTCTTATCATCATTTGGTCATCACATACGTATATCATTTCATCATAATATAATCACCATAATAACATTCAACTCATAAAACATGCATTGGAACCATAATTCCTCAAGAAACCCTAGCCGGACATTTTATCAAACACTTGCCAGATGTGTAATGGTGGTAAATGAACATGCAATTTAGAGATGAAATCATGTAAGAAAATCCATTGTAAAACCATCAATCAACACCTTGCAACACCCTTAAGATATACACATCAAAACCCCTCATCAAATCCAATATTAGATCCAAGATTTAGAGCTCAAAACATGCTAAAACAAATATACTTTTATGAACTAAAATTACTGTGCAGTAAATTTCTCAATATACAAGACGCACATGTAAAATTAACTTTAAAGCATGCAATATTAGTAAAAAGGAGGCTTCGGCACCATGGGTGGAAGGACCCAATGGTATACCTTAGCTTTTGGAGAAACCTTAAAGAAGGCTTTAATGGAGAATTGAAGCTTGAGTGAAATCCTTGGCGAAATCTTGAAGATTGGTCTTGAGTTTTGGGACTTGAATTTGGGATTAAATATTTGGCTAAGTGCGTTTGTGAGTATTGGAGAATGTTTAGGATGCTATGAGGGTAAAATAAGACTAAGTATATGTATTTTCAAGTGTGGGAACCCTTAGGCCCAAGATATAAAAGTCTTGGACCGAAGTCAAGATAAAATCGAACCAAAACGGACTGCTCACTGGAATTGCATTTTCTGCACAAACAAGCTCCACGAAAATGGGTGTAACTCCTTCATCCGAATATGACATGAAATGAAATAAAGTGTGTTGGAAAACTAATTGAAAGACCATTAATTTGATAGGTGTGGGCTACCCAGGTCTTTCTCTGATAAGAGATATTCCCTTTCAAATTTGACCCTCCAAAATTGCGTTTCTGCAATTTTTGGATTTTGATACGGTTGCTCTAAAATTTGGGTTAGACCCATTTCCCACTTAATCTCACCCCCTAAACAAGAATATGAAGTCAAATGTCTGAAATAACAAACGGATATTTAGATATATGAAAATTACAATTCTGAGCACTTCCGAGACACATTTTCGGGCACTTTTTGGGGTCGTTTCAATATCTCCCCCTTGGAAACATTCGTCCCCAAATGTCAAAGAAATGTACAAGAGAAGAGTAATCATAAAGATATCAGCCCCAATAAGAATGCAACAATGCACTTTAAAACACCATTTTCAAAACCTCGGCATAAGTGTAAAATCATCATAAACTTGTCAACTTAAACATGAATGCATATGAATGATATAGGGGCTGAAATACGGATATTGCTCCTCCATGCCCGTTTCGGCTTCCCGAGAGACATATACAAATAGATGACTTTTCCAAAGGGCCTTAATGAACACCACATCCCCATTAATCAACCTCTCCACTCATCCATCCAACACCTCCACCGGGACCTCGCTCCAAGCCAACTTATCCTCCACCTAACCCATAAATTCTAAGAGTTCTATAACACTAGAGTCACCAACACATCCCATCCACCTAGAAGCATGAAGAACCGGGCGAACCATATCTATATCCATAGGCAAATCCCCAAACTTATGCAACCTTACCAACGTCCCTCTACACTCTATAAGGAATCATAATCCTCAACTCAAGTGTCAACCTTAAATTCACCTAACCCACTTGGTACCATAGCCACCATCCCCCCCTTGGGAGACAACCATCACTCTATCGTCTTCTCACCCAAAACTTTCAACTCTAATAAGGCGAAATCAAGGCCATACTTAAACTAGACTCCCCCTCAACCAAAGAAGATTTGGAACAACCAAGAACAATATACCACCATTCTCTACTTCCCTAAACCTACTTCCAATCTAACCAACCGATGGATCCCACTAGTCTCCTTCTTGCCACCACTATCCACACATGCTAGGTTAACCACTTCTTGCTATCCATAATGCACACCTATCATATTTATCAAACAACCTCTCATCCTCCAACGCTTGCAATACTACCCCCAAATGATTCACAAACTCTAAACAAATCAATGCCTCATCGCTAGAGACAACCACAAACATATCAAGGTAGGGTTTTAAGACCCTATTTATGAGACCTATAGACATGATCGGTGCATATGTCAAACCATAAGATAGCACCCCAAATTTGAAATATTGAAAAGGGACATTCAAGGCCTCATCTATCACTAATGATAATTCTATAAATAAAAAACTTAGGTTTAGCACCTTCAATTCTCATAAGATGAAAACTGCAACCCCATAGAGACTAATTGTACATCAAGACATGAAATGGGTCTACCTCCCTTGCTACCATTTGACAACCTCCCACTCGAAGAAGGGCTTATTAGGAAGTTAGAATCTAAATCTACGGGTCCTACCACCTATGATGACATAACAAGCATGCAACTATTCCATCCCCACAATGACATCAAAATCCACCATGCCAACTCTAACAATTCTTGAAGCAAGACCTAATGCAATACAAACCTGGATCAATATTTATGAACCTTCTAGCAACAATATGCCTAACAAAAGGATAGACACCAAAGATCCACACAACAACTTGGGCACAAAAGAAGTCCCACTAACAACCAAAAGTAATAATGAAAGAAAAAGTGAAACTCGAATCCATCAACATCAAAATCTTCAACTTACCTTCCTTTGCCTTCATCACTGAAGTAGCATGTTCAACTAGAATAGCAAAGAATATTCGTTAGAGAGGAAAGCCCTATCCCAGTTCTAAAGCACGACATAGACCATGAAAAAGGGAACTATTTCCTAAAACCTCTCATAGCCTCCTACTTATAGTTGTGGTGTATAACACAACCAGGAATAAGAGTCTAATCAACACGGTGTGTTGGACTCCGAGGATCTATCAACCTAGTGCTCTGATACCATCTTTGTCACGAGCCAAGCCAAGGGCCTAGACGTGATCAGTGAATGCGAATCCAAAGGAACCCTAAACAAGCCTCATAGCATATCATTACACATCCTTGGTTGCGAAAGCAATATATAACATCATTAGAAACATGGAAAAGGGGAACTGGGACTAAGGGAGAAAGAAAGTTTAATACTTAAATAATATAGATGAGTCAAAGCTTAAACGTAATACATAACTTGTCCAGTAAAACCTCTAAACATAGATACTTAGCGGGAGCTAAGGCAAAGTAGCCGAGCTCACCCTTATAGTCAAAATAGCAATAAAGAAGAAGGAATAAATAAATAACATAACATAGACCAACGTCCCAGGTGTGGAGGACTTATCAATAAGCTTGAGTGAAACCCTACTAGCCACATGGGTGGAGATGCTCAAGCGAGGCTCAGGTCCTACATGGTCATATCATGTAGGCATAAAGTATGTGTTAGTATGTTGGAATGTGCTAAGTATGTGGGATACAATGCAACAAGAGATAGGCAATGTAATCAAAATGCATAACAATAGCCAATAGGCATAATACAATAATATGGCATGCATGGACAATGCTTGTAGTAAAATATGCTTGACAATATCCATTCTTTCATAGCTTACTTAATTAATTAAGATAACATAATTAGCTTATCCAATTACCTTATACTAGAGGGTGAGAGATATAGCATGAGTTCATAACCCCAACTCACACACGAGGGTAAGGAGTAACCTCAAAAAGAGTAACATAACCTCATAGGGAGTAGCATAACCTCATAAAGAGTAACATAACCTCATAAAGAGTATCATAACCTCATAAAGAATAGATGGTATTAGCACATGACGGTAAGGTGTACAAGATAGCTCATAACCCCTACATATAGGAATTGGCCTTGCACTAGAGGGTAAAGTATGTAACATAGTTCATAACCCCTCATAGTAGGCTTTCACAATTGACAAGAGCATAAACCTTATTTTAAGAATACAACAAGTCATCAACAATTGAAAAGAACATAACAACATGAGAGCCTAACAATTCCTTTGTAATACCTAAGGGGTTTTACATGATTCAAACACATATATTCATTCCTTTCATCCTTATATACATATCTTCCCTTCTTATCATCATTTGGTCATCACATACATATATCATTTCATCATAACATCATTCAACTCATAAAACATTCATTAGACCCATAATTCCTCAAGAAACCCTAGCCGGGTATTTTATCAAACACTTGGTGGGTGTGTAATGGGGGTAAATGAACATGCAATTTAGAGATGAAATCACGCAACAAAATCCGTTGTAAAACCATAAATCAACACCATATAACACCCCTAAGACATACACATCAAAACCCCTCATCAAATTCAACAATAAATCCAAGACGTATAGCTCAAAACATGCTAAAATAACCATACTTTCATCAACTAAAATCACTGTATAGTAAATTTCTAAATATACAAGACCCACATATAAAAGCAACTTTAAATCATGCAATATTAGTAAAAAGGAGGCTTAGGCACCATGGGTGGAAGGACCAAATGGTTCAACATCACATACCTTAGCTTTTGGAGTAACCTTGAAGAAGGCATTAATGGGGAATTGAAGCTTGAGTGAAATTCTTGATGAAATACTTAAGTTTGGTCTTGAGTTTTTTGATATGAATTTGGGAGTAAATATTTAGCTAAGTATTTTGGGGAGTATTGGGGAATATTTAGGATGATATGAGGGTGAAATAAGGCTAAGTATATGTATTTTCAAGTGTGGGAACCCTTAGGCCCAAGACTTAAAAGTCTTGGACCAAAGTCAGGAGAAAATAGGATCAAAATGTACTGCTCACTCGAATTGCACTTTTTACACAAATGACTTCCATGAAAATGGGCATAACTCCTTCATCCGAACTCGAAATGAAATGACACCAACTGCATTGGAAAGCTAATTCAAAGATGTATAGTTTGATAGTTTGAGGCCACCCAGTTCCTTGTGTGCTAAGAGATATGATCCTTCAAAGTTGACCCTCTAAAATCACGTCTTTGTGATTTTTGGATTTTGATACGATTTCTCTAAAATTTGGGTACCCATTTCCCACTCAATTTGAACCCCTAAACAAGAATATAAAGTCATATTTTTGAAATAATGAATGAATTATTAGATATATGAAAATTACAATTTCGAACACTTTTGAGGTATATTTTTGGGTACTTTTTGGGGTCATTTCAGGATGGGTCTGAGCGGAGTTCACCCTAGGAGAGAGTAGAGGATAAGTCCTCTATCACCCTAATGATTTCTCCCATGGATCCATATTATCATCGATAGGGTATTAAGGGGATAAAGATGATCTATTATGAGGGGTTAGAACCAAAGGGGCAGGGTGAACTAGTTCTATCATTATACGAGGAGCCCCGATTGGTCGATACAGGCCTGAGCCATGTCCCAGTCCTACACATTGAGATAAGACAGCATAGGCTCAGATGGTTAATGGTCAAGCTAGGCAAATACTCCCCACTCATAGTATGGGAATTTTATACAGCTTATGCGGTAACCATCCTACAAGACCTTCCTAAGGAGAAGGAGGCTCTCAATTAGCCCAGATTAAGAGAGGTGTTGGTTAGAGGCTAATAGGTTGACATCTTAGAGGAAATGATCTACCGCATGCAGTTTGGTCCTATATATAGAGCACTAGAGTCTACAGTTGAGTTTGATCGGCGGATTAGGCAGATTAGACATGTTGTTTCTAAGAGTGTGGACCAGCGGACGGATCTTTTGAGATGAGTGGTTAGCCAGATATCTAAGCATGGTCTAGAGCCTACATAGGTCACTACACATTCTGAGCTGATAGTAAAGTCCTCCCTCTCCTTCCCCGTCAAGTTTTGGTGGGCTATTATCAGGTCCCGCATTCAACCCACTTTCACAGATACTGTTATTATGTTGGAGTGAGCTGTTCTATTAGCCAATATCTTAGCTGGCTATGACATTGATTGAGCCTAACTCATAGCAGAGAAGATATATTATTGGCACTTAGGAGTAATATATGCAGGTCATTCTTGGTGCTAATTTGTAGACTCTGCATCGAAGCAAAGGAGGAGGTATTGTTTCATATAGACCCCATGGTCAAGGATCTTCTTACCATTGATCCCAACCTATTCAAGGCTGATGATAACCCTATGGCACTCTAGTAGGCACTACTTTCCTTGCCTGAGACATTCATGCCTGAGCCACTGGCCGAGGGTTCGATGGCTTCCACTACTACTACTCTAGTTATTATTACTAATGATGAGCGCCAGACCAGCGTGAGACAGTCAAGAGTGAGATGGGTCCAACTACAGCTGCACCTGCACCACAGCCTTCCAATTCATAGACTCATTCCACAGACATCATGTCTGTTATTGCTTTTCAAGCTATGGTGCATAGATTAGCATAGGCTAAAGCTTAATTAGGTCAGTTTACATGACAGATTAAGCCATGGGTCTAATAGATAGTTCAAGCATCAGAGGATAGATGGAAGGTATTCACTAATTCAGTTGTAGATCAGCGCATTGCTATGGTGGATGCTCACATCGATGCCTTCGAGGAGAGAGTGCAGAAGAGACTTGTTGAGGCCGACCTACAGATTTTTCAGCCTTTCATCAAGAACTGATATAGTTCAAGGCTGACCTGGTTACATCATTAGCGGCTCCCATCACAGTTCCTGAGTGTACACCTGCAGATGATATATTTTTTGATATATTTGTAGAGGATCCACCGTGTGCTCCCGAAAAGAAATCTATAGAGAATATTGATATAGAGGAGGGGAACAAGCGATGAAAAACCTCTGAGGGTGATGAGGAGCTGGATGAAGAGATCATTGGGTTCATCTTGTGGACGTTGAGAGAGGAAGAGGAGCTGAGGAGATCCCAGGAGCCTGAGTGATTGCAAGGCATTAGCTCATCCAGCATGGCTACAGCACAGACTACCCTATAGGAGAGAGATATACTTAGGGACAGCCAGAGATAGGTGCTTAGGCACCATTTGATGTTTGATTTTTGAGCCCCTGTTCTTATTTTGTTTTTGCCTTGTACATTTGAGGACAAATTACTTTATTTTTGGTGGAGTGTGGGTAGCTATGGACTGGGGTGAAGTCTGAGTAGCCTTTAGTCTATAGCTATCTCAATTTTTTAACTCGAGGTTTTCTTGCCTGTATTCTTTTACCTCATGGATATTTTATTTTCTGTTGAATCGGCATGTTTTAGATGTTGTAGATAATTCTTTTAATATATGGTAATTAAACTATTGGTATGTACATTGTTTTGATGGTTTATAAAATATTTTGGAAAAATTGGTACACTTGAAAATCTTTGTTGATTAGTAGTTATTTTGCGATCATGCATGTTTGAATGGTTTGGCAATGCTTGTTCTGATTAAGTGAAAGCAAGTTGATACTTGAAGCATGATCTGTGAGTGTGTGTTAGCTATGTATGCAATGACATGTGCGTGTGAGCTAATTTTGTTGTGTTTATGCATTGTGTACTTATTCAGAACTTGCCCTATTAATTTGACTTGGACTGGAGATTGTATGGATTAGGAAGGGATCTTAGGCCCTTGTTCTTTAATTTAGTCCACTTTTGCCTAAATGACCAACCAAATGAAAGAATTTACCCGTTGTCCAAATGTTTGAGCCTTACATGTACCCTTTTCTTTCTTAGTAACTAGCTAGCCTAACCTTATTTAGTGAAATACCTTGATATCGGCCTTAGTCTATCCTTGAACATTATGAACCTTGGTTAAGGAAAAAAGCATAAGTTGAGGATGACTACCAAAAGTGGCCCTAGTTTGGGGATTGGATATTGTGTACTTCACCTCAAGCTAAAAAACTAAGTTGAGGGTGGCCTATGTTGGGGGTATAATAGCAAAAATGAGGTAGTGAGCTGGGAATAAAAGAAAGAGTTGAAATTCATGCACCGAGTGAGAGAAAAAGATGCCTTAAAATGAGTGAAAAAGCAAAATTAGTTTGAAAATGTGGCACTAGCTGAAAAATGAAGAGAAAATACCCGAAAAAGCTTAAAAATGAAGAATAAGGGAGAACAAGTTGAGAATGGTTGAGTTGCTAAGGTGAATGTGTTGAAAAGTGTAGTACAAGGTTGGTCTTTAGCCCAAAATGCCACACCAAAGCCCTATGAGCCTATGTTACAAGCCTATGAAGTCCTATAGTGATCCTAATCCAATTAGTCAACAGTCCAGGTTGTGAGTATATGGGCAAGCCTAGGCTATTAGTTATTATGCATGAATCTCATTTATGAGAGTGAGTATGCTTGCACAGTCCTATGAGTAACCTTTGAAAGCATTTTGAGTGTTAAAAAAGGACTTCTTTCCTGGGAGGGTATTTGCATTGCATGTTTAGCATTTGACTTGTTCAGTGAATGTGGATTGTTGATACTCCTTAACTTGACACAGTTGGATTGTCAAATGTATCAGCATGTTATGTTTTGCTTGCTAGATACATGATCATGATCATGTCTTGGTTATTTGAGCTGATATTGAGTATGGTATATGCCAATAGGTTGATTGCTATGTATTGCTTGTTATCTATCTAGATTGAGTCATTGTTTGAGGACAAGTAACAAAAAGCTTCAAAAACACTAAGGCTACCAAAGAAATGCCTAAATTCTTTCCTCCAAGTTCAATTCCTACCAAGTCTAATCCATATACCGGGTAAGTTCTTGCAACTATTGCAACATAGACTAACAATATAGATCACTCACTCCCGCGGCACTCTCATTATAAGGTTAATGCTAGAATCACTATCATATCATTCACGTGAATTCAAAATTAAGCACATACATTCATGAATTACTAGATTCAATCATGAGCTACTTTGGGTTTAGCTGATTTAGTTAACTTGATTCACATACTCTACGTACAATGCCTTGTTATACAACTACCAACACTTTAACTGAGACTCACTTTGATGAATACCCTTAAGACGATC